>VRYO01001463.1:2278471-2294949 GCA_009812075.1 Sialia sialis
GCTTATAATAGTGAAATTACTGTAATTTTTATACAAATGTATCTGATCTCATATCATTAAAAACAAAATTTCAAAACTTAAAACTACAGACAGACTGTGGGCAAGATAAGGTCCAGCTGCCCCCAGGTTCCTCTCTCTGGGAAGGAGTCTAGGTAGCCAGGGAATCCTCTCTACACCTCATTACTCAGCGTCAGGGCTTCTTTAACAAATTTTTCTGAAGCTTCCACTCCAACCATGATACATGGAAAAGGGTGTCTTCTTTTGCCCTTCTTTTTCATCCTGAACTTCTAAATATCAGTGTTGGTGCCCTGGTTCTCTCTGAGTCACCAGTGAAAGCCGTCACTTGGATCTGGGTTATTCTTCCACACATAAATCTGCATTCTTCTCCCAAACTAGCACAGAAAATAACCCACAGTACTAAATTTGTCCAGTATCTTATTTGAAACTCTCTAAATCTACTGAAAACCTGTTTCAAACACCACCCATTAGGGAACAAGCCTATTGTCAGGTGCTTATCAGGAGCTGACCTAAATATTTTGCTCAGAGCTTTATGTTATAATTACTTTAATATTCCTTCTGTCTGGGAAAGTGACAAAGAGCAAAAAGAGGTCTTTAAATCTCCAAATGGGGAAAAAATCCCCAACAGTCCTTTTTAATCTCAGCTGACTGCAGAATGGGTAGAGTGACAGTGGTGCTGTGAGGTAAAGATCCCTGCCTCAAAATCAGAGCAGCTATCAGTGGCACTTCCTCAGGTGACATCAGGCTTGGAGGTTTCATTAGACCACTTCAAGGAGAAGGTCTGTAGCTGTCATTTTGATGTCTCTGTCACAACTTTTTTTTTATTTTATAAGTAATTTTCATCTCTTTGTCAGAAATATCCTGTTCCCACAGGTGATCCAGGCTTCCTCAGGAGAAAGTGGAGGGGATGTGGCTCATTTCCCCTTGGTGCAAATAATGGAAGCAGCTGGAAGCTGATGGGTGAGAGGCAGCCTTGGACTGCTGCATTCCCCCTCGGAATGTCCCCTGGGGTGGCACCTCAGTGTGCTGAGGACTTCTCACAATCTCCTAATTCATGGGAATTGAGCCTATTTTCCACCTATCACTGCATTGTTTCAGTTTGGCAGAACTATTCCCAGCTGCAGAATCACAGAATCACAAAATCGTCCAATCTGAACAGGACCACAGTGGGGTTATCAGGTCACACCTCTCTGCTCCAGCACGGTCCTCCCAGAGCACAGGCACAGGGTTGTGTCCTGCTCTGGAATATCTCCAGGGAGTGTGTACATGGTCCCAAAAGGTCTTGCAGTGCCTAATAGGGAGGTACTCTCTGTTCTGCTCTGTAAAAACCCCCATGGTGAAAATACCGAGTACAAAATCCGATTTGGGATACAACAATTTGAGACCTTTTAAAACAGGGAAGAAGATATAACTCCAGGTACTGGGTGACTTGGGTAAGCTCCAAATCTACGAAAAATTCAGATAAATTCATTAAAATGGATCCTCCATGCATGACCAACAAACGAGAGGCTGAGGAACCCCAGCTGTCTCAGTCTCCAGAGAGGTGCTCCATCCCTCTGAGAATCTTTGTGGCCCTTCCCTGGACCTGCTGAAACAATTCCACATCTTTCTGCATTGGGGGGGCCCAGAGCTCGATGGGGTTTTACCAGAGCAGAGCAGAGGGGCAGAATTCCCCCTCCCCTTCTGCCCACCTGGCTTTGGGTGCAGCCCAGAGCATTTTTGGCTTTCTGAGCTGCAAGTGACCATGGCCAGGGCATGCTGAGTTCCTCATGCACCTACTTGCAGTGTCAGCATGAAGCTCACAACCCAACTGGTTAGAGTTGAAGGGACTGTTTAAAAATGCAATTCAGCAGCTGGAAAAGCAGATGAAATAACCTGAGCCTTAGCCATACTGCCCTATGAAGACTGATTCTGCAGAGCCCTGCTTTCCTGGGGGACTCAAGATGCTACCTGCAATTTCATGCATATTATAACATTGAAAGGGAAGCTTTCCTTCAAAAATATGTGTATCAGAAACATCAGCACTTCTGCCTGTGTGGAGAGTGTTGAAAGTGCTCTTTAGACTGACTCCTCAGTCAAAACCACTTCTGGTTGAACTTTCTGGGGAAAAAGTTTTTTTTCTCCCTCTAATTAAGTTTCTGTCAACCACTAGCAAGGCAAAAGGATAAGTACCTTTTTTTTTTTTCCTCAGCAGAGATAAGGCTGAGAAACTGAGAGCAAGGCTTATGCTGACAGGCATTAGGCACTATTAGACTGATTTATCAGCCTGAATGTTGATGGTCCCATGGAAACAGTGAACACATCACCACTTAAAGCATTTAAAACTGATCTGGACACAGCACCAGGGGATAGTCTGGCAGAAACAATCCCAGACTAGACTGAGGATTAAAGTACATGGCCTGGTAATGTTAGTGGATGGGTGTTTTGCTTTGGGATGGTTTTTGTTTCATTTTAGGGGTGATTTTTTGTGCATCTCTAAATGCCAGGAGCCACATGAAAAGAAACACTGAGGTCCTGCACCTAGCACAGAAAAACTCTCAGCACCATGAATTTGTAGCAGGTCCATGAGCTGAAGAAACCCCCAATGTGGGCTTAGCTTCAAGCATGTCAGACATCCCAGTGGAAGAAATTTTGTCACCAGATTTAATTGAGTGTGTCATAGAACATTTACTAAAGAAACTGAGAAGAGCAGACAGATTAACACTGAGAATATGTGGGGCCAGTTTTCTGAACATGCACCTAAAAGCCCTGCATGCACATTTTCTGAGCATTAACACCTACATCATGCCTTTTCCAGGCACAAAAAGCACTCCTTACAATGAAACTGGAATGCAAATTTTGGATTTAGATAGATAAAAAAAGACACAGATACACAGGAATAATTGATACCAGTACCTTAAAACATTCTAGGTCATAACAGCTACCAGGGCACTGTATTTTACAAGAATATTATGATTATTTAAAGAGAGTCCTAGAAAAAACAGTTTTCCTAAATCTAGCTGTAACAGGGTCAAGTTCCCAATCTCATTTTGTTGATCCCTACTCCACTGCCTGAAAGAATAGGAAAATGAAGCAGGCAAAAGGGTTTATGTGGTGAGGAGTTTCTTGTGAAGGAAATCTGACTTAGCCTGGGGGTACCTCAAGACAGCACCACATGACCTGATAGCTGCTATTAAGGCAAGAACATTTTCCCCTCTAATATTCACAGGTTTCTTTTGCTCATCAAGGCAGTGATGGAGGCTGGATAAATAGTTCATGCAGTTTATATTCTCTGACTTCATGGTGTTTGAAGAGGCCAGGACAATCTCTTTATCAAAGCCTTGACTCTCTGTTGGGTGAGAAGAAATATCAAATCATACACTGAGATTTGATTCATGTGCTCTGCAGGGCCAGAGGAAATACAAGGTCTCTTTGTATTATTTATCCAGAAATACCTGGAGAACCTAAGGGGAGTTTGTATCTTCCACCATGGGGTGGAAATGTGTCATTGTTCTACTGCAAAACATGGCAAAGTTTAATTAAACCTTTCAGTCAGGAAAGGAATCTGAGGAATCTGCTGGCTGCAGGAGAAACCCAAGTCAAATAAAGCTTCTGAGAGAAGATAGTTTACCTAACGAATGCTGATCAAGCTTTTACAGTTTTCAGATTAATTTAGTAGGCCCTAATTCAGCTCTTTCTTCAGCAGCTGCACACCTTTAGGCATTTCAGCATGGTTGCTGTCACACAAGTATATAAATGCTCTCCTAACTCAGGATTATAATTTAATTTAGTATTGATATATTGTACCTCGATGGGCTTTTTTCTGCTTTTTCTGCTTTTAAAACCTGTGGTCACAGCTCGTGAGAACAGTTCCAATGCCAGCTGTGTACAATCTAACACTTGAGTTAGGCTTCTGCTGCTGCAAATGAAGAGGGAGCCATGAATCACAGCAGCAACCTCAAGCACTTGCTCGGATCACTTTATCATCCCCAAGGTTGCAAAGTTTAATGTTATTTCCAGTAAAGGCAGCACTTTGGGTCCATCAGCCAAATGATGGTGCTGAGTTTTGGGTACTAAAAGTAAGCCATGGGTCAAGTTCACAAGACCTTTTAGTTATTTTAAAGAAACACTTGGTGGAAATGTTAAACTTCTAACACTCTCATTTTGAAATCAATGCCATCACAGGCGTACAAAGTGATACAATATTACTCTTGTGCTGATTTTCATCCCTTCTGGGCATGGCTACAACTCCTATTACAATTACCTGAAAGGAAGTTATAGACAGGTGGGGAGTCAGTCTTTACTCAGGATTAGAGAAAACAGACTCCATTTGAACCAGGGAAGTTTTTGAATTGAGATTATGAAAATTTTCTTTACTAGAAGGGTGGTCAGGCATTGGAACAGGCTGTCCAAGCAAGAAATGTAATCATCAACCTGAAAATATAAAAAAAAAAAACAAACATGTAGGTGGGGTTCATTGAGAAATGATTTAGTGCTTGACCTGACAGTGTTGGGTTACTGGTTGGACTCCATGATCTTGGAGTTCTTTTCCAATCTCAGTAATTTTATGTTTTACATACTATCTACCCATCTACTCTCCATCTTTCCTGATTCTCTCCCTACTGGTGCTCCAGAAGGATTTTTCTCTCTTGTATCCCTTGTTCCACCTGCTGGCCTTGCAGAGATATCTCAAATATCCAAATGTGACTCAATAAATGCTGATTTTTCAGACAGATCAGTAAAACTCCCCACGCAAGGGCTGGTAGGATCTTCTGAGTAAGAGGCACAGAGAATCCTGTATGGGAACCGTAAAAAAATCCATCAGAGCCAAATTCCCACCTTTTTCTCAGTGCTGGGTGCCAACAGCAACACAAGGGGAGATCACAGCTCAGATGTTATGGACAGTGACAATGTGAATGCTGTCCACAGCTCACTGAGAGACACTGTGCTTTCTGCTGCTCAACAGTTAAGAAACTCCATCTTTACACCTCCTTTATTGCCATTAAATGCAAAGGGAAAAACTCTCAGACAACACCAGGGGGATCTCCATTAACTCCTGCAGAGCTGTGGTGCTTGTCCTGAGCTCACAGACTGAGGCTGTTCCCTTTTGTCAGGGAGTGGAGGCCACAGATGCATAAATTCCATTTATCCACATCCTGCCCATGGCTTTGTCAGCACTACAACAATGAAGGATTTGTCAAATGAGTCCCTCAGCAACCTGGTCATCCCTGCCCATGGTATGGGGTTGCACTAGATGGACTTTAAGCTCCCTTCCAACCCAAACCATCCCATGATTTGATGATCCTTTGGTTATATGGGAAGGATTGCTGAGCATGATGTCAGCAAAGGACAGATTTGTTGGCAAAGGAGAGACTTTTGGAACTGCCACAGACAAAAAATAAAAACAAAACAAAACAAAAAAAAAAGCACTAAAATAAAACAAAATGCACACAAACCAAACAACCAAACAAAAAAAACAAAACCACAAAAAAACAAAAAAAAAAAAAAAAAACAAAAAAAAACAAAAAAAAAAAAAACAAGAACAAAAACAAAAACAAAAAAACCCCCCAAAAAATCCACCCCCCCCAACCAAAAAAACAAACCCTAGAAACCCAAATCAGTAAGTCCCCCGGTAGAACTTTTTGATGTACTTGGAGGGTGCAGAGCACAATTGCAGGGTAATTTAATCTTGTGACAGCAGTGGTCAATCCTCCAAACAGGAAGGCAGCAGTTTTCCTCTAAGCCTCTCCACACAGGTGCTGCCCAGGAGGTGATCTCGGCCAATATCCTCTTCTGACTGTGCTTCTCTCTGTCCTGACTTGGAAACAGGTGGCATTTAGTAAACAGCATTCCCAACTACTCACAGAGCCCTTAGAGTACCTGCATGGCTCCTCATTACATAAATTGCTTCATTATTTTGTGCCCTCAAAAGGGATGTAAATTTTCATCCTGTCCTTGGCCATCTCCTGAGATCAACACATCATATCAGCTTGAAGGAAATTAGAGGGTGATGGAAAGGAGCAGCTGAAATACTCTTTCCTTTACTTGCTCTGATGCTGTGAGAGTGTCCAGTTTGTCTCAGTTAGGATATAATTTACCTTTATTGCTGGAAGAAGCTGTGGGTGTGTATCCACACCTGACTAACTCTGGCATTAAAAGATGCCTGTCAGCTCCAGTCAAAGTCATGCAGCATCTGTAGTTAAAGAGAGCAATAACAAGGTTGTAAATCTATGGAAAAGAAATACCATCAATTTAATGGGAGGCTATAATACGAGAAAAATAATAGAGCTTAATCTCCAATCGGTGTTGAAATAACATCTGCCTCTGTTAAAGACTCCTGGGATGAATGGACACTGATATCAGCCCACAGGAATTTTTCACATCCATATCTAACACCCATGAGATACTTAATATTTTAATAAGAAATCAGCACAGCATGGATCAGATGGAGCAATTGTTGGTCAGCAGATAGTTCCTATCCAGTAATTACAATGCAGGAGTATTTTTAGCATGGTCCTGTTCTAGCAGAGTCACAAAGATTGTCTTTGGTGCTTATTGTGCAGTGACCTGGAAGGAATTCTTACTGATAAGGCTGTCAGAGGACCTACGAAGAGGAAAGGCTAAATAATGTGCACTCCCCCCAGGGAAGATATGACTCTCAAAAAGATTTGTCCCTACCTCACCCAGGCTGAAGAAAAAGTTGTGGGGTCTAACCCTTGTCTGGCTTTTCCTTTAAAGAGCAACTTGGCCTCTTTATTTTGTCAAGAAAAGGAAAGAAATGGCATAACAGGGCCATGCAAAAATTCAAATGGAGGCAAAAGTCATGATAGTAACACTGACTTCTGCAGAAAGGATAATGCAAAAAAAAAAGAAAAAAGAAAAAACATTGCCTGAAATGTAGACAAGGGCAAGATGATATTACAATAATTGATCACTTGGACAATATGGCAGGTTCTCTCTTGTCAGATATTGTCATCTACAATTTTTTTTATTGGTGTATTGTGATTTTGGGGTTTGTTTCCTTTTCCCTAAAGAATGTATCCTAAAAAAATAATACACCCAGGTCTGGGACCCCAATAGAAGAAAACATGGATCTGTTGGAGTGAGTCCAGAGAAGACACATGAAGTTGATCCAAGGACTGGTGCTCCTCTGCTGCGGAAACAGGTTGTGAAACTTGGGGATGTTCATTCTGGAGAAGAGAAGGCTCCAGGGAGACCTTAGAGCCTAAAGGTCTACAAGAGAGCTGGGGAGGGACTTTAAACAAGAGCATGGACTGAAAGGACAAAGGGGAATGGCTTTAAACTGAAAAAAAAAATAATTTTAAATCAGATATTAGGAAGAAGTTATTCTCTTTGAGGGTGCTGAGGCCCTGGCACAGGTTGCTCAGAGGAGCTGTGGCTGCCCCATCCCTGGCAGTGTCCAAGGCCAGGTTGGATGGGGTTTGGAACAACCTGGGATAGGGAAAGGTGTCCCTGCCTGTGGCAGGGGATTGGAACAAGCTGATCTGGAAATTATCTTCCAACTCAAACTATTCTATGTTTGTGTGACTCTACAACTCTATAATTCAATGATTCTGTCGTTCTATGGTTCAGAGTTCCAGCCATGGAAGTCATGAATTTAGAGATGGCCAGAAAAGAGAGTAATGGACATCCTCAGCAGCTTCTAAATAAAACTGTTTTTTCCAAACTCTCTTCTCAGCGGTTGCACCTCAAAGCACCCTGTGAAGGAGGCAGGATCCATCAGAAATGGGGACTTGGAGAGCAAAAGGGTTTGTTCCACAACACTCAGGAATCCAGCAGCAAAATTGGGCATGGGCCCACAACCTGTGCATCCCATTGGAGCCTTAATGCATTCAGTCTCCAGACTCCAAACTGCTCACAGGAAAGCCCAGTAATGAGATCTCAAGCATGCCCTAGCCTTGTACATCATTAACAGAGGAAAAATCTCTGCTCCAGATGCTGGCAGCTGAACTGTGAGGGTGAGGGAGAGGAGGAATTACACCAGAAATATCAACTCTGCTTTGATAGATCCTTGTACCACAAGGGAAAGAATTTCTTTATGTGCATTTCTGGTTTGCAACAGCCCCGTGTTTATTTTCTTTAAAGCTAAAATAACCATCAAACAGGTTCAGAAGTTCAGTTTGCATGCTTAGAAAGCTGAATCTCATTCCAGAGGAAAAATGAGAGGTTGGTCATGCAGCCTCACAGGAGGTTAATTTGCAAAGAACTAGTAAAACTTCGTAACACTAAAAGTAAAAATTTTGCAGGACAGAGTAAAACATAGAAATAAAAAAAAAATTAAGTCCTTAAGAAGTGGTCAAATTAGGAGACGCAGATTATTTTTTCCCCTCTTCTGGGGCTGGAAATAGCGATTATAGTTATGCAGTGCTCAGACCAAAAATAAGATGTGACATTTCGAAGTGCATACAATCTGGTAAAATATAAAATATTTAATAAATATGTAAATTGGTCAAGCTGCTTCCCCAAGGAGGAAAGCTTCAGTCGTGTTTTACAGCCCTCATTCACTTACGCAAATACTTTAAGAGGATCAAGGATGGATTTTAAATGAAGTTAAAGTTTAACGAGAAATATATAATCCTTTGAGGAAGAGATATTGTCATCTTCATTTATAATTTCTTGCAAGTTTTAAAAGTAAGAAGCTGAGGGAGTAGCCTTCTGAAGTTTTGTGTGTGAAAACTAAAGAGAATTGCAGCGTCTCACCTGAATCCTGCAGTCAGGGATGTAACAAAATGTAGACATTGAAAATCATTTCTATGCCTTGGGGAGTTCTAGATTTCCTTAAGGATACATATGAAAGTTCACTGCTCCATTCATAGGTTTCAGACAATCTTTTTAAAACCTCACTTATTTTGTGGTTAGGAGCCCTGTTTTAATTTTGCGACTGAACTGATTCGTGTCTAAACCACACCTCTACCTACATGTGTATGTGCATATATATATTTTAGATAAAAATTATGTGATAGAGAGAATATAGTAAAGAAATTTTTCCACACTCTTAAGCCAGCCCTGATATCAGCCCTACTTTTATGCTATGTTCAGTCTCTGGAAGCTGTTGGTGAACTGGAATCATAGAATCGTTTGTGTTGGAAAGAACTTTACAGATTCCAGCCCCCATGGGCAGGGACAACTTCCACTAGACCAGGGTGCTCGCAGCTCCATCCAACCTGGCCCGGGACATTTCCAGGGATGGGGAAGCCATGGCTTCTCTGGGAAAACCTGTGCCAGGGCCTCTGCACCCTCACAGGGAAGAAATTCTTTCAAAAATCCAATCTAAATCTACCCTCCCTCAACTTAAATCCACGAGTCAAAGATAGTTGTGTATGTCATGTCCAGTGGCATCTTCTCATGATGCAGGCTTTTTAAAAGCCTGTTATAACCCTGAAAAAAAACGTGAATTCTGAGGAGGCTATTGAAGGAGAAACAAGTATCTTGGTAAAGAAAATAAAAAAGAAATTAATCCAGAAACTGTCTTTGCACTGGGAAAACCCCAGCAAAAGGACATGTTACATTTGTATTTTCCTAGTTCTGGGCACAAGGAAGAAAGAAAACAAATAAATACAGATTGAGACTTGGAGCTGGAGAGTGTTTACAGCTAATGAATGGGTTGTTTGGGGCTGATATCAGAAAGCAGAAATTTCCCTTGACACACACTTTGCTCACACACTTGTGCATTGCTCTGTTCATTTTCCTCTTGTTTCTGAGGAAAACATTAGAAATTACTGTTCTGGCTTCATGTGCTCACACTTTGCATGCTGGGGAGCTTGATAAAGGACTTAAGAATCTGTGGGGTTCAATATTTATTTTTCTCGCTTTCAGGGAGAAAAACAACACTATTATATCATGTTTCAGTGATGTCTGCTCAGAGACCAGCATTCTGCCACCGTTGATAAAGATTCAAAGAGGTGTTGGGGTGCTGAGGAAAGTGGAACAGTGTAAGAATAGTTTATTTTATTCAAAAATCAAACAAAATCTTTATTAACATCACCTCATTCATACAGCACAGCATTAGATTTTCTTACCTCCCCTGTCTTCAACTTTGCTGTCCTTGAAAGAGCAAAAGAAGAAAATGAGGAGTTGAAGAGAAGGATGTGAGAGCAGAAAATGACAAACCCATGAGCAATTTTATTTTCCTCCTCAAAAGTAATAGTTTCACAGAATCCATTTCACTGTTGTCTTCATCAGGGTGCTGTAATACTTTGTGAGGTTTTCAGGAGTGTGGCCATGTCCATATCTAAGACACACTCATACATCCATGCATCCATACATCCATACATCCATACATCCATACGTACTTTTTAAAAATAAAAAGTTCTGTGCTAGACAGAACACAGAAGAGTTTACAGAGAGTTCACATACTCTTAAACCAGCCCAGACATCCGCCCTGCTGTTATGATAATAAACCAAACACCAGTTTCTTGACATATCCACCCCAGCCAGACTCACTGCCTCACCACCATGTCGACCTGCTTCTCATCTTTCCCTCTGAAATCAGCAGGCAGACACAATTTCTACAGCACAACAGTGAAGATGAAGATTGGTGCTTCTCCAGGGGCAGGCTGGGCTATTGCTGCCAGATTCACTCCCCCTACCCAGCTGCACAAGATCGACACAGAACCTTTCAGAAAGTTTCAGCTCCCTTCACTTCGGCAGAACAAAAGCAGTTCATGCAAAGTGTGTGGGCAGCTGAAACTCTCACAAATATCAGTGGGGAGAGGTGTCACTCCTGGAGCAGAGACAGCACAAAACTTCTCAGCCTTCAGTGAGCTGCTGCTGAGGACTAAATTAAGGTTTAAGTCAGGTCATGTAACTTTTACCTGGCCAAAGTTGAATGTAATGAATCTAAATTCAAGATATTTACATGACACTTGTTCTTTATATCTGACTTTTTTCTTCTACCACCTCCTTCAGTCAGTGTAGAACTGTGAGCAATAATTAAGACAATGTGTTTTAGTTTGGTGTTTTAGTGGCATTATTTTGTTTGAATTCTTATCTTTTCACACTTTTTCCTCTTAAGGAATGCCAAAAATTTCCTGTCTGAAGTCACCTGCCCTCTCCCTGTGTCTCATCTGTGCCTGTGCAGAGCAATAACCAAGACATTACCTTTGATGTCATTGTAGCCCAATAGCAAGGGGAAACTAGAGAGAGTTGTACAAGTACTTCTCCTGAAAATTAATTCCACAGGCTGGCAGTCAAGCAGTTAAACCAGACATGGAAATGGTTTGCAATCTGTTCCACCAGTCTCTTAAGCTTCCATTGTCAAAGCAGGATTATTTTTCAGTAGAACAGCAGCCCTCGGGAACCAGTGTAATTAAAGACAACAACAACAACAAAAATTTATTGTTTTTAAATATATCTCTAAGCTACAGGGTAAAGGGAAGGAGAAATCTATTGCAAATTACAATATTTCTCCTTACTATTCACGCTTATCAGTCTGTATCCAGTCATGAGCTGAAGAAGCTGGGTTTGATCTCCTGTACTCAAGACAGCCTTTGCTGTTTAACAGGAATCCATCCTTGGTGTTTATTCACAGGGACAACAAAATGCTCCTCACCACTGGGAGCTGCTGGGAAGAGCAGGGAGGGTGCAGCTGTCCTGGGCTGCTGGAGCATAAAACATCACAGTTAAAGGAATGTCTGCCACGACCTTCCTCAAGGACAGCAGGGAGCAGGGATGCTGATTTCCTGGCGTGCTGTGTGTAGGGTGACTCTTAATGGGATTTCATTTCAGACCCAGGAGTCTGAGGGAGGTTCAATGACCATAAAATGCTAGCCTTCCCTCTCCTGAAGGGAGAAATTCCCTGAAATCCACTGCCTCTGCTCTAGGTTAGCCTGAGCACTCAGAACAGTCAGGATGATGGTTTTGTGACAGTCAAACCCTGTCTTTGAAAGGGAAATGGCTGTTCCCTAAGCAAGGAAATAACTAGTGAAGATAGAGAAAACTCAAGAAAAAAAATTTAAAACTTCAATTTTTTTTCAGTCACCTTCCATCATATGAAAGTTTCTGCTGTGTGCACAGTTGAATGTCCTTTTTGCCATCTTTAATAATCAGCCTCAGAAAGGAGAAATTAATAAAAAAGTTTTACTTGATGATCTTGGAGGTCTTTTTTCAACTTCAGTGAATGTATGACTGCTTTCTGTGATTCTATTCTATGAAGAGTAAATCCACAAGATCCATGGGGGGCCTCTCCTCAGGCAGCCTAAGAGCTACAAGCCACTGAAGAGGAGGCTCTATGGACAAACTGCACTTTCTAAAGACTAATTTCTCCCTAAATTCCTTCCCAATCCACTGCCTCTGGCAGCTTCAGGAGCAGGATGCTGAAGGCCAAGATCCAATAGGGTCACTCAGTATTTTTTATATTATTTTCCAACATCAATAGATTGTGTGTAATGCTGATTTTTCTCTATTAGTTCTGCAGGACTGTAGCTGCTTCCAGCAGGATGGTTTTGGGCAGTCATTTATGCCATAGCACAGCTTGAATAGAAGATGAGGAATATTTTATGCTGTTGTAACAAGAGATGAGAAATCAGAGAGAATGAAATCAAGCAAAACGAATTGAGGGAAGACATGAAGCTTGCAGCACCTGATTCCAACAGGAGCAGATCATCACTGCTGGATTTGAAAGGCCAAGGTTATTGGGGTAGATGTTCCTGCTGAAGGGACTGAATTGTGACTGTGGTTCAAAATGAGAAACAAAGAGCAGAAAGGAGAGTGAACAACATCTTTAAAAATCCCACAGCGTCTCTACAGAGAATCCTAGGGTCACAGAATGATTTGGGTTGGCAGGGATGTTAAAAATCATCTTGTCCCAACCCCCTGCCATGGGCAGGAACACCTTCCACTATCCCAGGTTGCTCCAAGCCCATCCAACCCCACCTTGGACACTGCCAGGGATGCGGCAGCCACAGCTTCTCACCACCCTCACAGGGCAGAACTTTTTTGTCTCTTCAAAAAGCAGGCAGCAGATTAATTCCCATTTCTTCATGGAGCCATGTTGCAAACTGAATTAACTAAACATCTGCAAGGGAGGTAAAACAAGCAAAATACCCACCCACATATTCCCTAAAAATGCAGCAATCTGTGATTTTCAGAGCCAGCTTATTTCATTGACTTGTTTTATAGCTGCGTTGACATATGTAACAAGTTTGTAATATACAAGAAGTGATTGGGAGTGGGAAAAGCTGGAAATCTCTTAAATCCACTCTGCCACAGAGAACTTTCAGGCATGGATGAAAACCTAACGAAATATTAATGAGCTGAGAATTTAGTCCTTAATGTTTACATGGTATTATAGCAAAGTGCTATCCTGTCTTTCCTGATGGCAAAATAAACTTTCAAGACCGCCATTTTCATGGAATCACACAATCATAGAATATCCTGAGTTGGAAGGAACTCACAAGAACCATCAAAACGCAACTTCTGTCCCCTTTCCACGGAAATTGAGGAGACAGTAGTCACCACCCCACCAATCTCTTAACAAAGTCATGTTTTGGTTATGCGTGTACAGCCGTGCTCCTACGTAATTTAAAAGTTTATGAGTTGTGATATTGTCCTCCAACCCTCTCAGCCTGTCTCATCCTGCCCAATTTAGAGAAGGTTGTGATAAAAATATCACTGTGTAGATCCTTATGAATAATCCACCCCTCCCAGATTCCAGTGCTCATGCGGATATTGGCTCCAGTTTCACCAAGAGTTGTGGATCTGTTCCCTGCAGTCCAAGAGCAGGAAGGCAGTGAGACATTGGGACAGGCTGTCCAGAGAAGTCATGGATGCTCCATCCCTGTGGAGGCAATTCCACCTTGGAGGTGTTTAAGTCCAGGTTGGATGAGCTCCTGAGGAGCCTGATCAAGTTGGTGACATCCCTGCCTGTAAAGGAGGGTAGAAAAAGATGGTTTTTAAGGACCCTTCCAATCCAAACCATTTTGTTATTGTGTGATTCTTTTCTTCTATGATTCTGTGATATATATATACCATAAGATATAAAACATACTAAATAATTTATAATATTGCATTGTATAATATATTATTACTATGTCTCTGTGTACATATGTAGATATATGTATAATGTATAGCATATCAATAAATAAAACTTCAGCAAAATATGGAATTCTCTGGGAGAATAAACCAGTATTTTCTCATCATAGTGGCTTTGATCTATCATATTTCATAATCCCTTCTTTTCACCTGTTTTAATATTTCTTTCATGAAGAAATTGAAGAGCACTCCAAGTCTGACAGCTGAGTAGTGCACTAGCTACAACCCACATATCAGGAATTTACATATGGTTGCCCTAAGGTTTAATTCTGAAAAAAATGGGAATTCACAACTCTCACTTGCAATTCTTACAGAATTTCTCAGCATTCCTGGTTTCTGTCACTGACCTGGGTCTCTGGTTTAGCGCAAAGCCAGGAAGAGGCACATTGCCAGCCTGGCTTATGTCAAAGGACCGCAGCCCAAACCCTGTGCTCTAGAAAGAGATGACAAGAGCCTTTCAACAAGGCAATGCCCAAGGCCACTCATCCAGCAGGTGTAAATCACCAGCTGAGAATTCTGCCCTGAATGTACAAATTAATACATTATGCCAATATTTAAAAATATTTTATGGCTGTCTCAACTAATTGCTAAATGGAATTCAAGTGAAAAATTGAAAGTAAAAGGCAGCACCACCACAAAGCCTTTTTTTTTTTTTTTCCTGAGTGGCTGTACATGTGTTCCACTCTCCAGAGGACGAAAATGTTTGACAGCAAAGGATATTTGTGTTGGCAGGATCACTTGATCCATGTTTCCGGAGCCGAACTGAAAATGTATTTTCACAAGGTGCAACTGTAGATCATTAGAAGGAGCCAACTTCTGCAGTTGCACAAGTACTTCTGAGAGAGAACAGATGTATAAATTAAAATATACCCCAAACCTGACAGAAATGTATTTGGGGATAGGAAAATTCAGGAAAAGCAGCAGATTTTTTGTGTTGCCATCTTTGCTAACGGTCCAGGACTGGTTGGGCTTTGCTGTTCCATCTGCAAACAAAGCTCTACAACAACTTTTTCTACCTTCTTTTTAGTAAAGGATAATCTCATCTCTCAATGACTGGTCTAATTTCAGGGGGTTCACATCACCCAAAATGAACAATCCTTGGAGAAAAGAGACATTTGAGGTACCCACAAGTTTCCCCATGAAACCGACAAGACAGAACTGCAAATTTATCTTTGTTGGGAGTAAATCTAAAATTTTACAGCCCTGCTAACACCAACTGGAGCAGGGGATTTGCTGGAGGGAAGTGATGGCATCAAGAGGCACCTTGAATAGCCTGCCAGAACATCATCAAGTTCAAAAGTGGGGTCCCACCATGCAAAGGCAAACACTTGAAGAGCAGACCAGCCATAGACACCCAGCCCAGTTACAAATTGGTGTTAGAGCCTAAAGGATGTAAACCAAGGATGCCCAAAGTCTGTGACCCATGACCAGCGCTGTCAATCCCATTCCTCTGTGCCACATGGCCAGCACCACAGTGACCACTGGTAGCCCCCAAGATGTTCCATCATTTTTCTCCCATCAGTGAGGACATCAGTCACACCTGGCAGTAGGCATCGATTTTGTGGCATAAAAAGAACATTCTCATTAAGGGAAATTGGACTCACTCATTTCCTAGCACTGTGCAGAGAAACACCTTATTTCACTTTTTAACCCTACTATCCATGACAGTAATTCTCAAGGACTCCATTATCCACGTCAGGAGTAAATCTCTGAAGAGAAAGATATTACAGTATGGCAAGTGGAGGGTTCTTATCATATCAAGAAAATAGAAAAGGAATTCAAGCATTACTAAATTTGTTGAGTTCAAGCCATTCTTGACATAAGAAAATGAACCCCCTGGAATTGCTTCCATTTGGTTGGGAAGTTGGAAATTTATTTTTTGATGTGAAAAGATATTGCTTAGTGATTTCTCCTATAAAGAAACCAGCAGCCTGTACTTCTTTAATAAGCTGCTCAACATCTCTTTTCCTCACAGCATCATTTACTTGATTATGTTTCTTAATATATTTATTTATTGACCTACCACATGCCTAATATAATATTCAAGATCCAATCCATCTTGCCACAACTTTAAAGGTGCTTATTATAAGCCTTTAATACTATCAAGTGTTTTTAAAATGTCTGATCAGGACAAAAATCCCAAATACTCTGATTAAACATGTGCTTTTGAGTTTCAGATGACCTTTGTCTGCTTTCAAAAACCAGACTAATTTTCTCACAGTATTTCCAAATGCAGCAAAAATCTATTAGACAGATAAGAAAATTGCTTGTTAATTATCATTGTTTGCAATAATGATAGTAATTAGGTTCTAGAAAAGGAACATCAGTCCATCTGAATCATAAATTCTGAATCAGAGAACTGCATTGATGAAAACTACTACAGTAGTTTCACGATTATAAACTGCACCTGAATATAAGCCGCACTTCCG
>VRYO01001463.1:2295949-2315165 GCA_009812075.1 Sialia sialis
GCTGGATTCTTCAATGAAAAAGGTGCGGCTTATATTCGTGAAATTACTGTTTTTATATTTAATCCTCTGTGACAGCATTTCACCGTGTCTTAATA
Source organism: Sialia sialis (assembly GCA_009812075.1). NCBI lineage: Eukaryota > Metazoa > Chordata > Aves > Passeriformes > Turdidae > Sialia > Sialia sialis. Next base: position 2,296,045 of record VRYO01001463.1, read on the forward strand.
CAATTTGTAACTTTCAAATCCAAGTGCCAAGAGAGTTTTAAAAGTTCTTTTCCAGCTGAGATTTTTCTTCACAGTCATTTACTTCTCTGGTACTTCCTAAATTTGTCAGTTCTCCCAGTGATCTCATGATTGATGGAGATCCCCAGAAGTAGAGGGGAGCTGATAAATCTGCACTGTGTCACTTTGAGCCTTTTCAGCTCATGGTCCTGCCCTAGAGAAAGTCCTTTTCTCAAAAAGCCAACGAGGTCCAGATTTAAAGGACATCTGGGCATCTGAATTTGACTAAAATAAGCAGTGTTGTAGACGCAGGTGTCAAGAAACTGATGGAGTATGGAGAGAAATGTAACTTTATGTTTCTCTAGGTATTTATTATTAGATATGAGTAGAAACTAAATAGTGAACTCCAGTTTTGTTGAACTTGCTAGCTGGGCACTCTTCCTCATCATCCAGGTAATCAATGAAGATGTTAAACGGGACTGGATTGACCCTGGGATCCAGGATCCAATGATACTTTGCCCCACTGGCCACCACCCTCCATGTCCATCGATCCAGTTTTCAATGCACCTCTCTCCCCATGTACCAACACCTTTATTGGGAGGATCTGATGTGAGACCTTCCTGAAGCCCAGGTAGGCAACATCCTCTCCTCTCTGCACACTGTTCTCCAATGTTGGACCCCAGAAACCTGGGGGTTTTGAGCTTTCTGTGCTTTCTGACACTGACCCTCTGAGAACACTGTTTTTGACCTGAAATCTTGGAGAAAGCTTCCAAATTTGAGTGATGGAGTTGGAATCACTGGTGTGTAGTTAAAATAGAAGTGTGTGATTTCACATGGGGAAGGGTTTTGCATTTGAGGTTTCTAGGATATAATCATAGGTATGGGACAAGATGGAGGATTTGGGGTGGTGTGTCCTTTCTGTCTTCTTCCTTCTTCTTCTTCTTCATGATTTTAGGTAGTAGTTTCTGGTTGGATAGTGCTGCACTGCAGGTCACAGGAGTTTGGTTATTGGGTGAAAAGTATAAATAATATAAGTGTTAATACTCTGTTGGACTGCTTAGCTTTAAGAGACCTTGTAACTGGCTAAATTCACCTGCATTTTTCTCATTTGTAGCTGTTAGCTAGAAGTGTTGCTGAATTTTCTGTACTTTAGATAAGATTATTAAATCCTAATAAACAACCAAGCCCAAACACAAGAAAATTCATCTCTGTGTTTTTTAATCCTGGCTCTGAGTGAAGACAAGAAACTTCAGACAAACCATGAATTAAGTGGTGCAAAACACCACCCCAGTACACTCCACTAAGTCACCTCATCACAGAGCTTTATCAAGTTGGTCAAGCATCACTTCTCCTTGGCGAAGCCCTGCTCTCACCCTGATCATTTCCTCCTCCTCAATCTGCCTGAAATGCTTTTCAGGATCAACTTTTCCACCACATTCCCAGGAGCTGGGGTGAGGCTGACCAGCCTGTTGTTCCCTGGGCCCTCCTTTTAGCCCTCTTGGAAGGGGAGCATGATATTTTCTTTCCTTTCAGCACAGATCCCAGCCACGACAATCAATCAAAGCTTTCCCCCTTCTTTGTGTCCTTTGGCACAAACTTCTGCATCTGTTGGCTGCCTCTTTTGGAAGGTCCAGTGAACCAAATCCATAAATTCTCTATCTGACTTTCTTTTTTGATTGTTTTTTTCTTTGAGGTAGAGATGATCCTTATTTGGGCAATTCTGTGTCTTGCTGTACCTGCTTTACATTTGCTGTGACCACAGTTTGGTTCAGGTAATGTGAACATCAATAACCTGCACCTTATCAAACACAATCCAGGAATGACCATGAAAAAAACTAAAGGAGCTCATGGGAAGTAGAAACTTTGGCAAAGAAGAAGGTTAGAAGGAATCTTGATTTTATAACAAATTTCCATGGTTTCCAACCATGTCTAGCAGCTGTGTTTGTATCAGAGGTCTGGTTTTGGGTTTTTTGTTGGTTTTTTTTTCCTTATTACAAATTTTGTACTATTAATCAGTATTGAAAAAGTGGTGAAAAGTTTACTAAGTGATGATTGCCCATAAACTCATCTCTGGGTTAGGAAGTTTTCTAAAACAGAACAAAGGGCTCTGCCAGCAAATTACTTTCACACGAGAGATGGTGGTTGGCAGGAAAGCAAAAAAAAACCAAAAAAAACCCCAAACCATGGCACAAGAAAGGGATTCACAGTGCATAGCCTGGAGTACTGAGCTGCTATTGTAATTTAAAGGACTAATTAATTTAAACTGCTGTCCTTCCTTTCTGTTTGCAAAAATGTCAAAGTCCAAAGCAGCTTAAAGTGAAATCTGCCCATCATTTTGCAGTTCTGTTTTCTGTTCTTTAGCTGAGCAGCACTGGTTTGCAAACCTCTGTTCTCTGCCTTGCTTTCCTTTCTGTGTTGGAACTCCAGTGTAAATGTGCATTTGTTTCCATTTTGGGAACATAATCTCTCTGCCTGGCTGTGATTTATCACCACAGCTGGTCCGATTATAATTGTCCTGTTTCTTTTAAGCATACTTTTATCTCCAGTAGCATTCACTTAATGAAAGCAGAGACTTTGTGTTTAAAATATGTGTTGGGAATGGATGCATAATGAATATTTATGGATATTTAAAATATTTAGAATGTTCAGAAATACATTTAGTTTTTTTTCTCTTCAGCATAATTTCATTTTTATCATGTTTTCAATACTAAATTATATTTGGTTTACTTTGCAATTAATCTAACTCCATTGTCCTTTTTCCATGGATCTGTTTGACTGAACCTTTAAAGAGTTAAAGTCTAAAACTCCTAAACAAAGCAGAAATCTCCCTCAACTCATAGGAACTCCAGGAGGCAATAAGAACAGATGGATTTTAAGGTTCTTTTTTCCTTTTTAACTATTTATTCACAAGAAAATTTATTCTCCACATATTTCCATAAATGCCCATGGAAAATGGTAGTTCTGCAAACTGTGGCAGACTCACAGTAAATACAGAGTAAATGCTGAGAAAACCAAACACAGATACATAAATTCAACTACTTTATTAAGAGCAAATGGTTATGACTTCAAATAAATTCTTCAGACAGAATTAAAATATGAGGGGTTGGGTGTTTAGGCGTTTGTTTTTTATTTTCCTGATTTGTGGGCAGGATTTTTCTGACTTCTGCTTAACACTGAAAATGAGATACCACAACTAATGTAGCTTTGAAAATTATTTTTTTACATTATCACCACAGATAATGTAAAAAATATCTGTGGATATAAGATAGGAAAGGTCACAGCAGAATTTGGTCTGGAGATCTCTGTGTCTCTTTACCAAAGGTGTGTGGACAAGTAGGTGCAAGAGACACCTCACTTTTCAATTGCCAAAATGAGATAAGGGAGTCCTGGTGAGATCTCTGACGCAGAATTAACATTCTGAGAGATTTTAAGCATTCTGCTGACTTCTAATGAATTATCTCATATCTAAATATTATCCTGACTTGATGTGAATTTTTTTTTTTTTATGATCCACAATACCACAAATGTAATCAACAGTTATAGCTATCCTGACTACTTTGTGATGAATAGTCCCCGATTCAATATTAATAAAAGTGCATTTTAGATTGAAAAATGCAGCACACTCTAACTAAACTCCAGTGAAATGCATTATGGGTGCAGGATTTCAAGAGTAAGGAAAATTTGTAAATATTGATATTTGCTGACATTAATTTTGACAACTGCATTGGGTGTGTACAGCTCATATTCTCTACATTATATTGTGTATTTCACATAATATCGTTATTTATAAATATCTAATGCAGTTATGAATATAAACATGGACATGTATATGCTGATGCAGCTAGAGACACCTTTACACCTGCAGCTGGGCTGAAAAGCTGGAGGCCTCTGATACATCCTTTGGTTTAGAGAATTTTCTTCTCTTTTTTTTCAACTACTACATCATACTTTTAAAAAATATAAAAAATACAAAAAATCACAGTGCAACAGAAGCATTTGTAGTACAGTGACACTGGAAGATCCCTTGTGATTTTTCCCATTTAGGACTTAATTTATCCTCTTCCACTACTCCTTTGGACGTGGTGGTGGTTGTGGTGGCGGAAGGAATAGAATCACAGAATCATAATTGTTAAGGTTGGGAAAAGTCCTTTAAGATCATTGAGTCCAACTGTCAACCCAACACCACGCTCACCACTGAACCCTGTCCTCAAGTGCCACATCCACGTGTTTTCTGAACACTTCCAGGTACGATGATTCCACCATATCCTTGGGCATCCTGTTCCAATGCTTGACTGCCCTTCAGTGAAGAATTTTTTCCTAACAGCCAGTCTAAATCTCTCTTGGTTTAGCTTAGGGTCATACCCTTTTGTTCTGTCTCATGTTACCTGGGAGAGGGGATTGACCTCACCTGGCTGCACCCTCCTGTCACCTGTAGAGAGTGATAAGGTTCCCCACTGGGAATTCCCCCTGCTCCCTCAGCTGCTTTTCATCAGAATTGTGCTTCAGACCCTTCCCCAGCTCCGCTGTCTTTCTCTGGACACACTCCAGCCCCTCAAATTCCTTCTGGGGTGATGTGGCCAGCTGGACCTGTTGCTGAATGAGCGCTGCCACCTCACCTCTGCACACAGCTGCTCATGCCCCCAGCTGAAAAAGGAGGCAAAAAGAGGCACCAGGCAGAAGAAGCACAGAGCAGTGAAATGCACAGAGGAGAGTATTTAGCCTGTAAGCCGTTTGTCTCTGTTGTCATTGCCATTAATCAATCCGTGCTTAATGCCATTTCTTTCAATTCACTAACTCTCTGCTGCCAAATCAGTGTAATCCTGTTCTCCTCCCTGTCTCTGTGTGTCTCCTGACTTCACCTCCTTCCTGCTCTCTCTTCCTCCCCTGCCACCCACCTGTGTCCAAAAAGCCATGGAATGGCTTTAATTTAATGGAAAGACAAATATTTTATGCAAGAATCTAAGGTGTTGTCCTGGATTCAAGAGGCTCCTTCAGGCAAAATGACTGAGGATAAAAATATAAGAATATATAGAGGGAAACATGGTTTGTATTCCCTGGATGGAGCAGAGCCAGCAAACACAACCTCCCCAAAAACAGTCTAAGGGGGACTCACTGGTTGCATATGTTGCAGTCACTTTGGCTACATTGTTTCCAGTACGGGTTTTTGAGGCAGGCATGATTTTGACGAGTTGCGCGTTTCTGACCACTGTAAACCAATCAGACAAAAGCTTCTTGGCTAGCTGTGGCTTCAGGCACGCTGGGGGCGGGGGGGCTGCAGCAGGGACTCCTGTTCTATTTTTCGGACACAATTTCACACACAGGACATGAGATTTGAGGCACTCCGAGATTTGAAGCTTGGCACTCTGAGATTTGAAGCTACGGCTGCTGCCAGGCTTGTGGTTCCACTACCACGTTTGCGTAAGGCAGCCCAGCTCTGGCCGAGGCTATGGCTGCTGTGCCAGGTTCGCAGTTTCTCTACCACATTTGCGTAAAGCAGCCCAGCTACAGCTGCAGCTACGGCTCCTGCCGGGCTGGTGGTTCTGCTAGCGCGTTTGCGTAAAGCTCGGGCCGGATGAAGAGCACTGGGGCCTGCGGCATTACTTTGTTGCACATGTACCCTGCCAAAGTAAGGTGCGGCTTATATACCAGTGCATCTTATATATGGACAAATCCCGTGGTCTTCCTGGCTACCCAGATATGCAGCTTATAATCAGCTGTGGCTTATAATTGTGAAATGACTGTGATTTTTTTGAAAAGCAAAAAGAAAAGCAACTCCTCTGTATATCAACTTTTACTAGAGAAAGAAAGCATTATAGTGATGAGATACAGGGAATAAACAGATTTCAGATTAATCAGAATTTCTCTGTTCACTCACCATTTGAGGCACAAACAAAGAAGGGAAAAATTTTAATTACAGTAGAAATAGATTTTTAAAAACACAGAAGTTCATAAAAAATTTAACTTCCTTGAAGGTGCAACGTCTTTCTTATATAAAACTATACCACTTATGTAAAGCTTACATAAAAACTGTACTGTGAAGATAAGAAAATATAGGAACCTCCTAAGCAAAAGATTTATCCTGGAAAAGAGGAAAGATAATATTTAAAAATAACTAATAGCAAGTCTCTTCAAGACAATTCCTTTAGAAGTTTATAATAGGTGAGGTGTCAGGTGATTTTTACACGGGTGATGTATTTTGATCTGAAATTACTGCATCAGCAAATTTTGCATGAATATAAAGAGAAAAAAGCAGTAGAGCTTCAGATACCCTCCAATTTTCCTATTATGTATCCTTGACAATATGATTTTTTTACAAAATCTGCTTTTATGACATTCATGATGTCTGTATTGGGGACACACTGTTTTTTTGGTCCTCCTGATATTAACTCTCACATTTAGGAGATTATTTCACACCACCTGGTCTCCCTGATGCCTCATGGCCACTCTTTCCCTGTGCAATTCACTGCTCAGAAGAAGGAAAAGGAGTGAGGTCTTGTCTCCAAAACAAGTCATCCCATCAAGACAGAAATAAGAAGAAAACTCAGCAGGAAGGAGAGGAACAGAAGCAATCATTCCCTGGTTTACTTTTGTTTGTTTGTTTTCTTTCAATTTCTCTCTATGTCTCCTTGTACAATGGGGTCTTTTTGTATTTTGGATCCCAGTGTCTGATTTCTGACTCCCTGGCGTGCATCAATCACAGATTTCCATCACCCAGGGCTGGACAGGGACTTTTCTCAAGCACAAGATAGGGCAAGGGGCAATGGCCCTCAAGTGGAGAAGAATTTAGATTGGTTATTAGGAAGAAATTCTTTATAAGAGTGGAGAGACACTGGCACAGGTTTTCCAGAGAGGTTGTGGACTGGTCCCTGGGCCAGATGGGGCTTGGAGCAATCTGGGATAGTAGAATGTGTCCCTGCCCATGGCAGGAGGTTCAGACAAGATGATCTTTAAGGTCCCTTCCAACCCAAACCCTTCTGTGATTCTAAAATTCTGTAAATCTGGAGGTTGGTCTACAGAACATGGGTCTACAGAGGAGGGGGTTGAGGGCAAACACCTCAACCCTCCAGTGGGGACGTGGTGACACTGATTGGTGCTGAGCTTCCTGCACCTGTAAATTGGAAATGGGAATTGGGTGTGAGAAGTTAATATCTGTTTAATCAATCCTGTTCATAAATGGCCTGTCAAGGGGTGCTGTGTCTAATTAGTGTTTTAATTTTTTCCTTTTTTTTTTTTTTTTTTTCTTTTCTTGTTTGTGTTTACTGAATGTTGACAACATCCAGCTCTCCTGATTTTAGGAGCGCGTCACTTCGAGTCAGCATCTGCTCAGTGTTTCATTTTTAGCTCAAGAACATATTGGCCTTCAGACACAAACAAGCAAAGCCCCAACATCTGAATCTATTTCTGGGAAAGCCTGCTGAGGGATGGAGCTCCAAGAACAACTTTCACAGGGTTTATTAAAAATCAATATGGATATTTTTTTTTACTCTTTCCCTGAAGTCACACCAAGTTAAAGAGTACTGCTCTAGGCTGGTTGGATATTTGGCATCCCCACCCTGATTAAACTATATACACTCGTGTGTTAATATTTCTTCATGCCTTGCTGGCTTTTTGTTATATCTTTGTCATATTTCCAAAGATTTCTTTCTCTAAATGTCGGAAATCATCCCTTGACCAACACCTAAATGAATTACAACCTGGTAATCCGTGCAGAGCTCAGCTGAGCACGTTGTATATCAGCAGGAGAGAGTGGAGCTGCTTCTGATGGTCTCATTAGGGTTCACCATGTCACCTTTGAAAGGCTCCTCTGCTGACCTGAGTGCTCACACTGCTGGCACACGTGGCTGCTTAAAATAGACTGAGCCAAAGTTCATGTGCAGTTTTTCAAAAGAGAAGAAATGAAGACAGAAGAATAAGAGGCATCAGGATAAAGCCAATAAGAATGTTACTGCAATTCCACTTTCTCTTTTTCAGTCAGTCTTTAGGGGTTTTTTGGCCTGGTGTTTTTAGGTTAAGATCAGTGTCTTTACATAATAGGTTAAAAGGAGTTGAAAAGCTCCAGTCCAACTATAAAGATTGTGGTCGAGCTTCTTAAGTAATTTAATCAAGATGTGTAATGCTGAGTCTAGGAACTTCCACATGCAAAATGAGCATGAGGCTGCCCAGGGAAGTGCTGGAATCACCATCACTGACCAAAAATCCCATGTGGTTGTTGTGCTTGGTTTAGTGTGGGCTGGGCAGTGCTGGGTTAATGATTGGAATTTATGATCTAAGAGGTCTGCTCCAACCAAGAGATGTTCCTTCTGAATGGAAGAGGGAGATCATGCAAAATGCATCCATTAGCAGACACGTCAGCCCTGGAGAAAGATGGGAAAGAAAATCCCTGCTCAAAATGCACAGCCCAGTAAAATCTGGAGAACAAAGCAGGCTATTTTGCTATCCAGGGTTGACATTAATTAAGTGTTGACACAGACAAATGTTTTTCTCTTTCCTAGATATTTATCTTTATGCAGGTGAATAGAAAGATATTATAGTCAGCTCCCTCAGGATACTTCATGGAAGCAATCAATCCAATTCTTGCACAATTTATCCAAAAGTCCTCCTGGCTCTTAATTGTCTTGGGTCACTTAATGTCTATGCAGATGTGTGTTTTGTTCTTGGGTGAAGTCTGTGAGTGCATGAATCCATCATATCCCTTAAAAATTTCTCTTAGCTTTAGCTAACCTCACTGTACTGCTGATTAATTTCAATTAACTTAATCTAAGATGGCAAAATATTTAACAGATACGGGTGGCACATCATTGTTATTAATGTTGTCAGGGCTAATTGGAGTGTTGTTGCATTCTAATATTGCCTTGAGTTTGTTAGCTTCTTTCAAATCCAGATAAATAAGAACATGGATTTGCTAGTAAGTAAGCAGTGCAGGTAATGGAATAGCATTTCAAACCATGTCTCCAAGCACTTTTTTATCCTACCAACATCAAAAATCGAAAAGCAGATATTTATCTTCCTTTTTCTATTTCCTTCTGCTTCTGTTGTGTTTCAAGTAGGGTTTTTCCCTTTTAGATTCTTAAAAAATGAGAAGCTGGAGTTGTCTTAGAGGCAAATGTTTAAAGGAATGTGTTATTTCTACTATACTGATAATTTATAACAGATTCCCTCTCCTGCCCTTACCCTCTTCCCCATTGTTAATCATCTGGAACTCTGTAAAAAATGACATTTTTACTTTACACTTCTGTATGGGTAGTCAAAGATCCAACTGAAGACAGCATGAACACAAATTTATTTCACTTCCTTTGAGTACAATTCTGTTTAAGACACACTTAACTTTAAGAATACAATTAAGTCTCTCAAAGCACTTTGTTGTATATGAGACAAGAACAAAAAAACATAAAAACCAGACTCAGCCAGAGAAAGATTTTTAAAAATGTTTTTCTGGGTGTATATGCACTTTAGTTTCCTTTTTATAAAGAATGGTAAAAGAGAAGGGCTGAGTTTTTCTTGCTAGAATAATGCAGCTGAGGCCTGGGATATTTAGAAGCTTTTTTTATTTTCAAAGGCCATGGTGCACAGTTGTCAGATGTTTCATTTTCTTTATTTCCTTATTATTTTCATGGCACTTTTTTATTTTGCTTCTGCAAAGTTTTCTCAAAGAGCACAAAAGCATGAGGGGTTTCTGGGTACAAACTCCACGTTGGAAGGGAAGGATTGGTATAAAATTTCCATCCCTGAGCTGTAACAATCATACCTGTTCCAAGCACCAAAGTCTGTCTTTAAATCCCCTGTGCTGTGGTTCATAATTTTTGAGCAGAAAGCATCTTTTACAATTTCAGTAAAGAGAGAGAGAAAAAAAAGTTAAATCGGGGAATATTAGCTTTGCCAAAAAAAAAGAAATAAAATTGATCTGAGATGTGGATCTCAGAAAAGACCTCAACTTTTCTGGACACCAAAAACCCCTCAACCCAAAAGCTCTTTTGTTGCAATTCTTTGCATATTCATTTACCATTTACACACTTTGGTGGGATTAAAAAATATACTGAGATCATGTTCATTTATTTTTGAACCATTAAAACTAACCCCTTCTCTTTCAATGTGTGTATTTCAGTTGAGATAGGAAATGGAGAGTGCATGGACTGCCAGATTTTGAAGATTTTATCAAAATTGTTCTCAAGTACATCCTGTCTGCCTCAAGGACTGATAGTTTACAGTATGAGATGGGAATGGAAATAATTGATTTCCTTCCTTCCTTCCTTCCTTCCTTCCTTCCTTCCTTTCCTTCCTTCCTTCCTTCGTTTCCCTTAAGGAAATCAAGCCACCAGAAAGTTCTTTGTCATCTGGATGCACTCCTTGCATCATTAGTTCAATTTTCCATTTCCAAATCATCCTGGTTCTGAGGGTAGCAGGGGAAGCACGTTACCAGGAGCACCTCATAAATATGAAGAAGGAGTTTAATTTTTGCTATTTACATCAATTACAGCAATACTTGGGACAGGAAAAAATTCCCCAGTACCACAGATTAGCCCAAGTGCAAAGTTAATTGCTGTTTATTTCATGCCGCTTCTTTCCATTAGCTTGCATTCTGCATCCACTCCCTGATTCCAAGTTATGAAAGCCAGGGCCGGTGTCCTGCTGTAAATGGGTAGATTTTAAACACATCGAATATCATCTTAAGGCATCCAAGAAAGGCAGCATCTCTCAACTCCTGTCTTTGACTGAGTTTTTAATTCAAGAGAAGCTTTTGCCCACTTATGGACAAGGTGTCATCAATTAGATGTTTGGAAAAATCCTGAATTTTAGAGCCTCAGTCTCCTTTTTCCCACCAAGTAACAAATAAATGTTTCTCTAAACACACTGTGATGAGGAAACCTTGAAAGTTTTCCAGGATGTGATTAAAAGTCCTACATAAAGTTGGGCTGTAACAACGCTGTAAATTCTTGATTGATAAAATTATGGGAGTTTATACTGTGACAGTTCATATAACAAATTTTTCATTTGGCACTTTTCAAGGGGGAATCACAAACTCTAATCCAGCAGAGCCCACAAAGATGGATTGCTGCCTTGGACAGATGAGGCCACATGATGCAGAAACTGGGCACAAGTTTGGTTTCAGCAATGAAGCACAAGGACATGCAGTGACAGGACAAAGGGGAAGGGGTTTGAGATGAAAGAGGGTAGATTTGGATTGGGTGTTACAAAGAAATTCTTTACTGTGAGGGTGCTGAGGCCCTGGCACAGGGTAACCAGGGAAGCTGTGGCTGCCCCATCCCTGGAAGTGACCACGGCCAGGTTGGAGAGGGCTCTGAACAACGTGGGATAGTGGAAGCTGTCCCAGCTCACAGCATGGGTTTGGAACGAGATGATTTTTAAATCCCTTCCAACCCAACCCATTCTATATTTCTGTGACCAGGTATCTTATTTGGCGCTAACAGAAATTACAGAGATTAATCCATCCATCAATGATGTTGCCATCAGCACCTCTGGAAGCATCTCTGCTTTCTTTCCTCAGTACTGTTCTACTTGCACATCTAAATCCTTGTGTCATTGCAGCATCTGCAGAAGGAGATTACATTGGAACTTGTGTTACTGCCACAATTTCCACATACCACTAACTTATTTCATTTCCCCATTGATTTTGCAGGTGAGTGTGTGTTGCTCTTTGACCACTCCTCTATCAAAACGAATTTTCCCTTTTTTAGTTCTATGAATTTTGCCCATGCTAGTGGTTCTGAAAGGAAGACACTCATTACAGACATTGGGTGAGCTCAAGAGTCATTAAGTCCCAGAGAACTTTCACCAAATACATTTATTCTAAAGGCATAATGGAGAAAATGAGTCTGAGATAACTGAAACATAAAAGGAATTTATAATCTCTTTGTACTTAAGACCATATCCCTGATGTTTTCCTTGTGCTTTCAGTAATATTCTAGGAAATACTAATTCTACTGCAAGAATCTTTGCAAGATACTTGTAAAAATTATTTAGGAGGTTGAATTTGTTTATTTTTGTGTGAATATATCCTTTAACTACTTTTCTTAACTTTATCCATTTAAAAAAAACATTCAATATATCCAGAAGGAAACATTTATCCTTCTCTAGCAGCCATAAAAATAAAAAATATTTAAGAACTGCAGGCACCTCCTTTTTTTTTTTTTGTTTATGGCAGAGTTAACACAGACAAAATTTCCTTCTTAGTTCTGAAATTGCTATGATTTTTATTTGAACAATAATTTGTCTTAAGGTGCCTTAATATCATCTATTCTTCAGCAAAACACACTCAAGTATCAGGTTCCCTGGCCATAAGTTTTGGTAGCTGGGCTTGTGAGAGTTCAGCTTTGCTTGTGGGAGTCATAAGAACTTGAAGGAACCAGACACAATGCTCTGGCACTGAAATTCCAGCTCCCATTCCTGTTCTGTGTCATTCTGCCTCAAACAAGAGTCAGAAATCTTCCTCCTCCCCAAATAGTTCTTCTGTTTCTTCAATTTTGCTTCAGTAGCAGTGTTAGCTTGAACACAGCTTTGTGTGATGTCAGAATATTGAGTAACTGTGGCTCTATAAGGATATTTTCCTATTCTGGATGAAATATGCCCCAGAAATAACTCTACAAACAAACCTAACTCTACTCTCAGTGACTCAGTCAGCTCACAACAGAAGCCCAGCCTTTCAAACCCAGGGATACCCTCATGGGACACCAGCCCAGCTAAAAAGAAGAGGGTTTAATTTTTTCTGCTTGATAAATCTCTGCTTCTTTTTCAAATTTTCCAGCACTCATAACCCAGGAAAGAGTGGAAAATCAGTGTCTGTTGTGGGAAACAAAAAGCAGTGATTATATGATAGTGAGGATACCAGCTTTGTTCTGCTGGGGTAATGTTGCTGTGCAGCATCCTTTGTACGTGACAAGATGGAAGTAAATAGGGCATTAGTAGATTTGACCATAAAAAACGTAATTTTGAAGCTTTGTCTGAGTTCATTGACTTCTGCAGGCTGTCAGGCTGAATAATTCCTTGTCCCAGGCACTCTGCTCCTCCTGGGTGAGAACTGCGCTATTGCAGACCTGGTCCTCCTCAGATGGAGACAGGCAGCCAGCAGGATATTCCCCAGCTGTGCTTCTCCTGCAATTGCTGCAGCAATTCCTGAAGGAGATCTGTGCTTCAGAACAATGATAGCAGAAGACTGGAGTCACAGGAAACTTGTTCATCATCTCTATTTTATCAAAAGGAATGTTTCAGGAAGCATGTTTCTTGCAAAACATTCATGCTCAATAAAGCATTCATGTGTTTCCACTTTCTACAAGTGGGGATGAACACAGTGACAGCAATTCTGAGGCTCCAAGCTCACATGCATATAAATCAACCAGTTCTCTCAAGTATCCATGCTAGGACACTACCTAAAAGCAATATTTAACACACCACCTGAATCCATTGCTCCATCTTCATTTGTTTACTTGGTACTTCAGTGGTTCCCTTGAAAAACTGCATATTTAATATTCCCTGCTTGATTCTACCTATACAGCAGAGAAAAATCTCTCACAGACACCAGCTTCAGCTCTCACTAAGAGGACATGAGTTTTCCACCCTGGAGATTGTTTCTGCCACAGCTGCTCCATCTGCTCTCATTTCTCACCCTAAAAACAGCTGTGGAGAAACTGCCATGCACAGCATCTCACTGGCACTGCCTTCCAATGTCTGAAAGGTATTGGGGACAAAGGCAGATTCTGCTGGGACCCTTTCTAAACTAAAGTCTTTATAAACTCGGGGCAGAGAGCCACTGGCCCAGAGTAAATTCCCTGACAGTGCCTTGATTTATGGAAAAAACATCACCAGATTTTACATTTAGGAGAGAATTAATCTGCTGCCTGGGTTGAGTGATAAAAGGAGACCCAAAGGGGAAGTTGCAGTAGGCAATGATGACCATAAACCTTTTATAAAGAATCTAGGCCTCCTTCGGATTATCTTTTGAGATATAGATATACTAAAATGTCATTTTGGAGGTGGATACTGCAGCCTGCCCTAGTGAGAAAAAGAAAAGAGCTCCCATCACTATGAAGTGTTTTTTCTGCTGCAAAAGACCAGTGAGATGCCTGATGGCTTCATCTACTCATCCCATTAACCAAACAGTAAAGTCTCTTCACCTGATTAGTGAAGCAAATTGTTTAGGCAAATAAATGCAGCAAAAAACTCCACTCCTCCTTGTGTTGTACTTGTGTGGATAAATAGTTGCCTAAGTAGTGGAAGAAAGTATTTAAAGAAAAGAGCAAGTCATGAAATCACAGGAGAATATAATTGCTGAGATTATTAAAAAAAATACCAAAACAGATGGCTGCATAACTAGACAAATAAAATCATGAAAGAGTAGAGATAGACAAAAGCAGAGAGCTACAGTCTGAGCACACTGCGCAGGACGTGTTTTTGATTATTAAAGCAAAGCTTCTCTGTAGATTTCCAGTCCCCAACTCCAGTTTTCTGCTGGTGCTTGCTCAGTTTTGGAGGGGTTTCTGTGCTGTGTTTGCCACAGAAAGGACTGAACATGATGACCCAGGTTGCACACCTTCCTTTAAGCATGCTTTAAAACCCCTCAGAACTCCCTCTGCAAGGTTCATCTCCCCTGGCACATGGAGCTTTACCCTCCAGCCATCACTTCCAGAGCCCCTGTGTCCCTTTTGCACAGGATGACCACAAGAACAGAAGCTGAACAATCAGACCACGGGGTGCCAAGTGCTCTGGAAACGCGAAGGAGAGAGATCTATGTATCAATAATGTTATAACAAGTTCGTAAGTTTTAAGTTTTCATGTTGATTGTTACTGTTAAATTGCAAGCCTAACCCTGTTCTAGTTCTTAATTAATGTTAATGGTTAATGTTAAATTATTAGTTTCATTCTATTCCAATCCCCAATTCGCTCACCTGTGTGCCCCTTCCCTGCGTCAGGCACTGCCTCTGCTGCTCCCTTGAAATGTGAGGAGGGTGACATCATTGCTTCATATGCAAATGAAAGAGTGCAAAAGACACTGGGACACTTTTTGGAACTAAAACCCCTTAAGACAACTGTCCTAGGTTACAATGTAAAGATGTGCCCAAAGGTATGTATTCAATCACCATCTCCATGAACTGTTAAAAACAGGAGGAGCAGTGTTTTTCCTTGCCTCCTCCCCTCAACTATCTCCTGTTAATGGGCCATCAATGCCCTGCCCCATGAGTCACAGTTAACTCCCTCTGGAAGACATTCCTGTTTAATGGGCCATCAAGGATCCATCCCATAACTGATAAAATAACATTATCCTATTGTGAGATGCTCTGCCCAGAGGGAGGAGCCAAGCACTCCCACCTGAATATGATGTGGGCCTGGGAGACAGCCGGTAGCTCTCTTACCCACTGGTTTCCAGAAGACAGGAGCTACTGGATCTTTTCTACAGGATTGCCACTTCAGCAAGACCACTTCATCTGGACTGCTGCCACCACCCTAACTAGCAGGGTGTCAGGTTGTATCCTGACTGTCAGTGCTTTCTCTTTTTTGTGTACTACTGCATGTATTTTACCCTTTTTTTTTTTTTTAATTTTTCCTATTAAATTGCATTTATGACTTGAAGTCTCGCTGATTTTGCTTTCAAACTAGTACAACAATGAGCCCAAAACGACATCTAAGACTGGGACTGGTGTCCTCAGGTTGGGAAAAGAATGCTGAGCTTTGGTTCCATCACGACATAAACAGCACCCCACCACGAAGATCCCCCTGGACTCTGAGTCCTTACCAGGTTTGCTGGGATTTCCAATGAGGATGGAAGCCTTCAGCTCTGTCTGCAAAGGCAAAACTGCTAATCCTCCTCCTTGAGATTGTCCAGCGAGAGCAAGCAGTAGTGTGTGCAACCCCACGGATTCTCCACCCAAGTTGATTTTCTAATAAAAGCTTTGAAAAGGAGCAGGTCTCCTGGCCCATTTATTTCAAATAAGAAGGCAAATGAGAAGATAATGTGAGCAGGTAAGTAGTGACAGGGATATGGCCCTGCCTAAGTGCACAGATTGAGATGGATTGAATTGTTAATCATGTGAACTGTTGCCTCCACAGGAATGGAGATTCAGGTCTCTGAAAAGGCTCTTTTATTAAATATCAACAGGCCATATTTTCCTGTATCTCTTTGTATATTTATCTTTCAACAGCAGAGAAGGAGTAATTCATAAATACAGCACAAGTTCTGCCTTGTGTTTCCATCAAGCATCTGCAGCAATAACCCCAGTGATTAACCAGCGCCACTGCTGGATCTGTGCTGAATCAAAGTCACAGAACAAACTAAAAACCTTTAATCAGTATTACTTTGACCAGCCTTTCATTAGATGGCCCTTGAGACTGGTCAGAACATAGCCTTTCCCAATATTATGCAATGTCAGAGACTGGATCTTGGCCTACTTTCAATTAGAGAAATGATCTAACTGCTTAATGGATTAAAATTCTCCCAAACTGTCAGGGTTTCGATATTGGCATCTGACTTGAAGATTATTTGTGGTTATAGCTGGCTCTAGGTGACCTCATGGCTGGGTTTTATTTGAATTCTTCCTCAGAAAAACTGTAAAACAGATAATGCAGATTTCTGTCAGCCCATCAGATTTTATGTTCAGAATACAGGAATTCCCATTTTCACAGGATTTTGGTCTTTTGCATTTCCTGTTCTAGATGAAAGCTGGAAGCTGAATTCAGTGACTGAACTTAAAGTCATTGAAACAACCCCACAAAATATGCATCTCAGATCCCTGGTTTCTCTACTACCCAGGTTTCTCTATTACTCTGAGACTTATGTCTCCATTGACTGCTTCCCACAAATGCATCTTCAGAGAGGAAAATTATCAGGAACAGACTGTAATGGATAAGAGGATAGATGACAGCCCTTCACCTTCATCTTCTCCATTCTCCAGTGTTTTTGTTCCAAATCCATCTTAACATCTTCTTCTCTCTGCCCTTGTGTCCTCACAGATGAACGATTTGCCCTTAAAGGTTTTTATCCATTAGTCCCAGTTTGACCATAGCCATAACCAAATTTGATATTTCTGATACCATCACTGTATAATCCCAGCCTTCTTTGATATTACTGTGACTCTCTAGGCACTCTTGGCCTTGTAAGGTCCCAAAGCTCTCCGGAATTCCCCTCTAACGAGTGCTGAAGTTGGGTTGTTCTTTACTTGACTCCACCTGTGAAACCTGACCAGTCATCATGATGATCCCTGTAACTTTTATAAGGTTCTCACTCTGTTATATTTTGCAATTTCTCATCATGTCCAAATTTTCTAGTCTGATCAGCTAGTGCCAGACTAGAGCTTAGTCATCTACTTAAATACTTTAATATCAACCATCTTTATGGCTGTATCAACAGAGAAATAAATTTTAAAATAATTTTTTTAAAAATAGGAAGAAATAAAGTAAAATGTGGAAATAAAGCAAAATATGAGTAAACCATGGATAATAGAACTTCATGATGTCCTGCTGTTGTGGATGAGGCCAGAGTCTTTATCCAAGAGTCACTCGGTTGTTAAAAACAGACAACAGACTCTTTCATAAAAACCAGCACTCATTTATTGAGAATAGCAATAGGGGACCGAGGACCGGGGATTAGCCCAGGTCTCCTCGCAGCAAGCCAGGAAAAAGTTCCAGTGTGTCAAACCCCTGGCACACCGAGTATTCCCACAGCAGCTGACTCCACAGGAGAACCCCGGGCAGCACCCCAACACTCCATTTTATAGCCTGGCCCTGGTCCAGAATTGGTGGGATTTGGATCCTCGTGGCGATTGGTTCATTCTTGGTGCTTCCATTGGCTCTTGGTGGGGTTCATTCCTGTCCAATCATTCTCTCAGGGCATCGAATGATTGGACAACTCCCACAACCAATCACAGCTCACCATGCTGATGTCACTGCACTGATGTCACTCCCAAGGTGTCACCACTCCCCTCTGGAATCCACACCATATTCTGGGGCCCTTTAAACTTTTTACTGCATTAACAAATTCATTATACTTTAACTAAAACTAACTCCCCTCAAAAACAACAAACTTTCCTCCCCCAGTACTACAATATTGTAACAGTTAACTTAGAAAATTAACAAACTTTAAACTACAACATTCATTAACCAAGTGTTACTTATAACACTGCCTAGGTGATAACATGGGGAAGAAGAGGAACTGCTTCACACAAGATGAGCTGCTGAGGATGTTTCCTGCTGCACCACGCTCTGTGGGATGTACAGCCAGCAGTCCTAGATCAGACAATGAGTTTTAGAAGCAGAGATTTTAATGCCAGGAGCACACACTGACAACATAATCTAACCTCAAATATCACACCGTGCACAGCTATATGCCAAGTTTCTCCTGCAGAAAAGCAAGTGGTGTTTAGCTGCAGCACTGCCTTGTAGGAAAGCTGTACACTTTTTGAAAAGATATAAAAAATGGAAATTTTATTGATTTCTGTAGTGGTTTAACCACTGGAACAAATCCTCCTTGCTTTATAAAAAAAAAGTGTATCCCTCTGTTGAACCCATCTGATATGAAAATTGTGGATTTTTCCATGGCTTAAGTATCCCTATTAAGCCTGCTGTTTTCTGCCCAGTACTCAGTCAGTTCTCACCAGCTTTGCAATAAGCCAACTGGTATTTACAGACTCTAACTGTATTGACTTTAAGAGAAACACCTTGTGACTCCTCCCTGCAGTTTCTCCATCATTATGCATCCTTTATGACTGCTTGGTAACCCAGAAGTTGTGACATCTTAGCACCTGCAGTTTCATAGAACACAGGTAAAATCCTCTGTCTACCTTAGCTAAGCAGAACTTTTTTAATAGACCCATGGGTGATGTTATCTTTAGACCTTTTTTTCTTAGGGTTTTTTTCAGTGTTTTGTTGTTGTTACTTGGTTTGGGGTTTTTTAGATTAGAATGAGAATATTGTTCAAGACACACTGCTGGTTGTTGCTGAGCAGTGTTTACACTAAGAGAAGGACTTCTCACGCTCCTCTGCCAGAGAAAGGCTGGGGGTGCACAAGAAACTGGGAGGGGACAGAGCTGACTTTGCTGACCCCAACAGAGCCAGACTGTGTGATGTCATGTTGATCAGTTAAACTGGCAGGACTTAAGTGGCAGACACTGCTCAGTGACAGG
>VRYO01001463.1:2316165-2332741 GCA_009812075.1 Sialia sialis
ACCTGGATGTGCGGCTTATAATCAGGTGTGGCTTATAGTTGTGAAATTACTGTATTCTTTCATCATTATTATCATTTCACCTTCCTTCCCTGTCCTACTAAATTGTCTTTTTTTCAACCCGCAAGTTTCACCCATTTCCCCCTCCCCCCACTTCTCTTCCTGTTCCTGAGTGAGAAGCTCTGGTTTTTAGCTATATTCCAGGTTAAACCACAGCAAACTGCTTCAGTCTCTCCTGGGAATATGTACTGACCCCTGTCCATCCAGCAAGGTTTGTATTTGTGCTGCCAACATGTAGGATTCAGCATTTGATGGTCTTAAATCACATTTATATGTCCTCTACCGACCAATGGATCCAGACTTCACAAGTGTCCTATCCTAATCTTTACTTTCCTGTTAGAAGTCTATTTTTTAAACCACTCACTTCATCAGCAATAGGTTTACAAAGTCTTCTGGAAGTCTACAGCCTTGCTGACACCAGTGTTAAAATAATCTATACAAAGACAGTAAATAAATCCAAACATTGGATTAGATGTTCAGCTGTAAAACCATGCTGTGAGCTCTTCTTGGTTTTAACCTTGAATGGTCCATAAATCTCTCTCAAGACATGGCTTTCCTTTCATTTTAAGATGGCAAACCATTCCATGTCCTGGGAATGTACATCCCTTTTCACTTGGCAATAAAAATCCTGTCCTTGACTAATGGTACCCATATTAACAGATCCCATATTCTGTGAATAAAAAAATCTGTCATTCTGCACCCCATCAATCCATATATCATGTCCAAACTATTATGAGGAGCAAGGTTTTAGTTTACTAGCAGCACAAAATTAGGATGGCATTGGTTCAGTAGTATTAACATTAAAAACCCAGTGGTAATTGCAGGTCCAGCTCCTGTTTTGTCAGCCAGCAGGCAAACTGGAAATCCACTACCTAAAGAATAAGGTATGAGTTAAGCACTCCCGTTTATTCACCAAGTAGTCTGTATGCCCTTACCATATAAGAATTAAAAATACTTCTACTTCTCTCAAAAAAAAAACCAAAAACAAACAAACAAAAAAAATTCTGCTTTATTTTTCAAAATCAGAAACTCCAACCAACAAGCTCATCACTCGTTCTTGTCCATGGCAAGAGTATTGCAATAAGATGATTTTAAGCTCCTTTCTAACTCAAACCATTCTGTGATTCTCTGATTCGTTTATATCTCACGTTGGTGAGGCAAAGAGTCAAAGTGTTTGGAACACCTTGGTTTCACATTGATGGTATCCATGCACTGGAAAGGCTTCTCCAGGTTTTTTTAAAAAACACTTCCCTTTAATCTAAGTGATGACTAGGCCAGACTGGCCAGGAATACACTGCAGAATTAAAAAGAGGAAGAGAGGCAGTTCATTAACAGAGGAGTAGCAAGTCAGGCTGAACCACTATTGCATGAGGCTAGATTTCCAGGTGTGGTCAGAGCTTTCGTTTGGGCAGATAAAATCCCATCAGAGTACGTATTTATCAGAATATTTTTGTCTGAAGCAGAGTAATGAGAAAGATGGGCTGTTCTACCAACATTATCAAGGGACCTGTGAGCTTTGGCACACACAGAACAATTAAGATTGGAAAAGACCTTCAAGACCATCAAGTTCAAGTTTTATCCAAATTCCACGAATTATCACATCTACTCATTTCTTTGAACACTTCCTTGGACAGTGATTCCATCACTTCCTTGGGCAGCCTCTTCCAATGTTTAACCACTCTTTCAGTAAATAATTTTTTCTTAATATCCAACCTGAACCTTTCCTGGCACAACTGGAGGCCATTTCCTTATTGCTGCTTGTTACCTGGGAGAAGAGGCTGACCCCCACCAGGCTACAACTCCTGTCAGGGAGTTTTAGAGAATGTGACCAAGAGCCAGATCTGGTCCATGTAGATGAACCATGAATATGAACCAGACCTGGCTCTTGGACACAGTCACCACGAGCCTTCCAGCACAAACACTGGTTTGTGTGCTGAGTTCAGTGTGCTGAAATGCTACCACCCATTCCCTGGGGTGATGGAATTCTTAGAAACTCCTTCTTCTGCAGAACTTTGTTCCAGTTCTTCATTTTTTGAAGGCTGGTGCCTCACAGCTTCCCCTGGCCCACATGGCAAAGGGGTGGAAGATTTGTATGGGCATGTTTTGAGGAGAGGTCAGTGTCACATTGTGCACAGAAAAGAAGAAATGAGATGCAAATCAGCTCCTCTCATGCAAGGGAAAGGTTCCATTTAACTCTCACTATGGTGGTTTCTCCAGCTGGATGGTGGCAGCAGAATTTAAGCAGGAAGTTGATTCATGTCAGTCTCTTGTCCCAGGTAACAAGTGACAGAACGAGAGGACAAGGCTTTATGTTGAGCCACAGGAAGTTTAGATTGGATATTTGAAAAGAATTCTTCATGGAAATTGTCAAGAACTGGAAAAGGCTGCCCAAGGAACTGGTGGAGCCACCATCCCTGAAAGTATTAAAAAAACAAGCGTCACTTGAGGGCATGGTTTGGCGATGAATGTGGTGGTGCTGCTCTGTTGCTGGTTGGACTTGATGATCTTAAAGGTCTTTTCCAACTTTAATGATTCTAAGAAGCTTGGCTGTTGCCATTGCACATTTGTCTCAGGACTCAGCATTTCTCAGGACATAAAGTACCACAATTTGCCCTCACCTCAGTGGGACACTTAATACACAAGTCTAATTTCACTCTAATGAGGTCTAAATAACAAAACACAGCTGGAGACAGGCAGAGGTGTAGAAATCTCTGTGCCTCAGAGAGCTGCAGGAAGACAAATCTGAGCAAGACCAGACATTCATAATATTCTCAGAAATAAATTTTGCTCCAGCCAAGTCATTTCCTTGTCACTCCTTTCCCTCATCCCAGAGAGAGATTTGTGGTGTGATACATTGGAATCGATGCCATGTTGCTTAGCATCACTTGTTGCCCTGCTCTTGCTCAGAAAAGTGTAATTTCTAGGCTATAAATATTTCTAGTGAAGAGATAATGTTCTGGGTTTCTTCCGTTTTCAGCCACTGAGGTCACTGAGAGCAACCCCATTTATCATCCATATTTCATCTGCCAACCCTTTTGTTTTCTGACCTTGAAAGAATTTCACATTCATTCATCAGGAAAGCATGCCCTTTGCTTCTTTGGCATTTACATGCTGTTAATAGGGCAAATGTGTGAAAAATTATTTTAGAAGAACCCATCCCTTTTCATACATCTCGGGATCATAATTTCGTTACAGGGCTCCCTGTTTAATCTGTGTTCTGTGTTTTCCATGGACAGAGGTCCTTCATCAAACCAGATAATTTTACTTGCTGAGAGATGCTTTTGTGCAAAACCTGATGCCTAATTTATGAGATAAGCTGGACTGACAAGAAAATGACCTTCTCCCTCTATCTGGTTATTAAATTGTTTGTGATCTAATAAAATGCTGGTAATACACTCCGTTTCAGCAGGGCTTTAATTTCCTACCTGACATTTAGATTAAAAAGAGTGTGGATTCAGGGAACAAATTTGTCACAGTCTGAAGCAGCCTTGACAAAAGCTGAGCTCTGCTACCCACCAAACACCTCAGAGGGAAGAGTGGTGTGCAGCCCTTGACTCTGAGAAGGTAAAAGACTCAGCAAGGCAGGATTTCCCTCCTCCCCCACACTCATTTAGCTGCTGGATGACTGAGCACAGTAGGGAGGCAGTGGGACACATCACACAGGGGTCTGGCCTGGTCCTGGCTGTCATCTTCACCACTGCTATTCATGAGGCTGAATAAAAGCAAATCGTATTTCTTTCTGTCACCCACACTAAAAACAAGCATGCCTGCCTAGCTCTGGAGCAGGGCTTTGTTTGCTAGGCAGAGGACAGTGATGCATGAGCTCTCTCACCCTTCTGTCATTCTCTGGGTTTCCTCAGAGATAGCATCATCCTGTTATCCAGCCCCTCTGGCTGGAAATGCCTGAGCCTGTTCTCCAAGCCACTCCACTGCCTTCCTCACTCACTGCTCCCCAGACAAACACGGGCTCAGGAATGGAATTAACCTGTTATCTCACAGCAAGATACATTTTCATGCAGGAGGAAAATAGGATGTGTCTTCATACCACGATGATTTTCTGTGCAACACTAAGTCTTGCAATATTTCAGCAAGTGTAAAAGTATCAGTTCACTACTCTTCCCAATACACCCAGCAAGCATTCTCCCTGAAAAATCCAGATTTTCACACAGAAGTTACAGAATGAACATAACTGGTGTCTGAGGATTGTATTATCATGAAATATCATTTGCAGCAGACAGAGCTCTCCACCAGGAAACTGTTCCATGGATCTCTAGCTTACACTGAATCAAGAGATGCTGACATTCTAAGAGTCTTAGCTTCTTAAGGAAGTTTGAAAATACAGCCTTTTAGTAAATGGAGAGGAAAAATTGAGTGGGAAAAACTGAGAGGGAAGAAGCCTCACTAATACAAAAATACCATAATGTATCTCAATAACTGTGGAAACTTGCCTCAATGAAACCTTAAATTTCTTTGACTCCTTCGGTCTTCACTAAGCCATCTATTTTATGTCACTGAATTTGGCAGTGCTTTCTGACAGGAAACAAAAGGGGAAAAAGTTTAGGAGCATGAGTAGCAAAGGTATTGTGTAGGAGAAAAGGAAAAGGAAAGGAGAGCTGGGTTTTCAGAAAGTTTATAAAGCTCTAATTACTATGGGAACCCACAGTGTCATAACTCAGCCAAGAGCTCTTTGAGGTTCATTTCTCATTACAAGATTCTTCTGCCGAGAGATCAGGAAAACTTTCTAAGGTTTCAGTGCTGGCTTTTTTATAGAGGTCCCCCTTAAATTACTCTGGTACAATTTCTCAAGTCTTGTGTGATTGCTGTAACTGTATATTGTTTTTTGTTTTACATTAAACCTGCTTTCAATCTCAGTTGCTTCCAGAATATCTCATTTGTTCAATCTTACTTATCTTCCAGATCCTCTTATAACATTTTATTTCCCCGCCTGCTTTTTGTATGTGAGTTTAGCTCATTCAAAATAAAATAAAAAATCATTTTTAAAGGCCAGTATGTAGCTGTGGTGGTGCATCCCACTCTCCTCAGACCAAAGTGATCTGAAATCCTCATTATTCTTTGGCACTGACAAACAGCACCTGGGCTGAGCTTCTCTCAAGCTTATCAAAAATACAGACTTCTCTTAGGAGCTTGTGCTGTCTAATGAGCTCTGCTTTTTAATGAACAGCCTCAGAAACTTCTTTTTCTTGCCAGAATAACAACCTGAGCGGAACAACATTTTTTCTTATGGAACTTTGAAAAGTTGCTGACCTGAATTATGGCCAGGATGGAAAATTGCCGTGGCTAAAGCTCAGTCTCTTGCAGCCCTATAAACAGGTTCAGAGTGAGACCTTTTGAGTTCTCCTGGATCACAGAGGGCTGTGGCCAGCATCTCCATCTGCGTGGCCACCTCTCAAAATTCCCAAGTTTGCTGTGCTTGGAGGACCAGTGAATGATAATGGATCCCTCTCACTCTCCAAGGCTCAACTCTTCAACCTTGAGAAGATGTAAAAGCGTGAGATGTGAGTCCTTCCCTGACTTTGAGAGGCATTATTCACAGGTTTATCCCTTGTACATACTCCTTTAGGTTTGTGTGCAGACAGTGTGAATATGCGGTAACAAATGTACAATGAATGTTGTTCTCATTAGATTCTTGAGCACATTAGATTTGTAAGTCAGGCCTATAAGTGAGTTATGTTGTGCTTATAGTAAATTCCATAGAATCTTGTGTTAAATTGTTTGATTTAAGCTATCAATTAAGAGCTGTTGAGTTTTAAGTGCTGATAAAACCTATAGGACTAAACCTTTAGTCTAAACCCAAGTCTAGGCCTATGTTTGGCAAGAGGATCCACTCTGAACCTTATGACCGAATGGGAAGGTTTCCCTTATTCCTTTCCCTTGCTCTTTTCTTCCCTTAACCTACCTCAAGTGACCATGTCCCCAAAAAAGTAATAACTATTTGCTCTGTAGAAAAGTCAGATTTCCACTTTTCTTACATCCTGGTTCTCCCTCACACTGATAAGGTGATCAGGGTTATAATACAGGCATATTCAGGTAGAAATGTACAACTTTACAGTCTTTGGACTAGCAGAATTCACAATTACAAGGCAACACAGCACCTAAGGTGATACTTTAGGATTTTACCTCCATATTGGACTGGATTTTAGTGATTTTTGTTTACCCATCCCAAAGGATTACCCCATCTTCAGGACAGATCTATCCTGGTAATCTCTGCCAGGAAAAGATCCACCTAGAAGTTGCCTGCAACCTTGAAGACTGGTCTCCTATCTTGAGCTTAAAGTCAAACTTTATTCCACCCATCGTGGTATCCATAGAGCCATTCCACAGAAATACATTAGTTTGGGATGTGAGCATCCTGAATCTGGCAGGAGTCCACAGATGAATAAAGGAGTAGTACCTGAAGCTGGAAAGACAAAGGAAAAAAGGGCTGATTAAAGAAGTGTGCTCAATCCCCTGAAAGTGGTTTTAAGCCTTTAATTTGTTCGGTTTGTTTGGTTTTTTGTGTTGTTTTGTGTTCTTTTTTTATTTTGGCAGTATTCTTAATCTCAGTGAGTCTGGAGGATGAATGGCCCTGCAGGAGGACAGCCCTGGAGCCATGCAGGTGCTCATGTGCTGGCTCTGCATCTTTTATCAGAAAAGGGACTGAGATGTGCATTTCTGGTGAAGACAGCACACCTCCTGCTTGTTGCTGCTCCTCTCTGTCTGCACACTGATACCTCTGCCAGGTAATGTGTGAAGCCAAGATTTTAAACACTATTTTTTTCATGTAGGATTGCTTAGGAAGTCTGCCCTTGCATAGAAAGGTATCAAAATAATCTCAAATCATATTTTTCCAGTGACAAAAACGTTCAAACTCATCATGATGATCAAAGAAGCATTGCAAGCATAAACACATATAAACATTTTTACAGCTGCTTTTCCTGAGTGTGAATTGACACACTCATTATGTCTTTTATTCAGCTCGTGTCAGCATTGGCTCAGCTGAGACAAGAATGATGGAAATATGAAGAATGAGTGTAAGCTCATATTATGCCAACACAGTGTCTCACCTGCTTTGAAAATGCAATAAAAATCAGAGATCAAGGAAACCTAATAAATGGCGCAGTAGACGTCTGCAGCTTTATTGCCAGTAAAGGTGAGAAGCAATGGGGATGTTTCTCCCCCTTTCCAGGGTCAATTATTCCATGTAAGAATTGTGAGTGTCCTCACTGTTAGGGCATTTACTGTGTGATTCATTTCACCTAAGTTTAGATGTCTGCATTATTGAATCTATTGCTGAGCTGGTCACCCTTGACTTCCTCTACAGCAAATGGACAGAAATAGTGGCTCTGAGGGTTCCATTCATCTGTCCTGTGACCTGTGTTAGACCTTAGGAAGACAGGACTCTCAGCCCAAGGGATTATATTCATTAGCACTCCCCTATCTGTCAGGAGAGCTTAGGTTAATGGGGATGTCTGTGTTTAATGATTTGAAGAATATTCTTTTCTAACCAAAGATGTCCTTTGTTACTCTCCCCATATTGTTATGACCTCAAGTCCATATCATATACTAAAGAACATTGAATTTAGAGGAATAGATGGAGAGAAGGGGTGACCTTCTTCCTGAGGATAAGAGCCACATCCTAGGACTGTCTGACCATTTCCCACCTTACAAATCTCATTATTGAAAATGAAGGTGGAAAAGCAACGTGCTCAGTCTCTCTCTCTTGCTTCCATGGACATCTTGGTTTTAAGTTGGATTTGTCTTTTAAGATGTGTAAATGTAATTTTTAGCTTGCTATGAGCACTGGAAGTTCTACTTCATGGCTTGTGTCATTTGGGGGTTCTCAAAGTGAATTTTCGAAGACCCAATATCCATGGCAGGATTTCCACTGAGCAGAGGAGATTGAACACAATAAGCAGCATGGTTCCCTGTGCTATTTTGGTATAAATAAATTCAAATTTCAGCTCCTAAATACTCCAATTTTATTCCAGGAGCCTCACAATCAAACTTTTCCACACCAGCTATCCCACCAGAGGTGCCAGCATTTTCTTGCTCACTTTTTATCCTCATCTCCTGAAGTCTCACTGGAAAACATCTCCCCAGCCTTCTTCAAGCTTAGATATACAGCCCTACCAGGCCAAGCATGGCTACCTTTAAAGTCACCCTGTTCTGTGGATTCTTTGAGGTCAATGAGGAGAACAGCACTATTTCCATAGGAGATGTATTTGGGTATCAGAGTGCACCAGGAATTTATTCTTCTGTCAGCTTTATTCCTTTCAGCCATTAAAGCCTAAGTGGTTTTCACAGGGTTATGGCATGTTTGGCAGTTTGGTGTACTATAAAATATCATTTATTTACACTCGTGTTCCTTAAGCAATTCAGCTTTATTTGTGTGCTTGTGTGTGAATTTTTCCAGTGCTGGCTACACATTCATAAAGCTTCTTCTTTCCTGGCTTAATCATCTTATCTCCAAACATTGATTTCCTCTCCATTATTTTTCATTATTTAGTTTCTAGGCCTTTTTGCTGCCTTTTTTTTTTTTTTTTTTTTTTTTTTTTTTTTTTTTTTTTTTTTTTTTTTTTTTTTTTTTTTTTTTGTATTTAAATTAATGCTGCTTAAAAGACTGACAACCGTGAAGGGAGAATGCTGCTGTTTATCATCAGCAAAGGTGCACTGCCAGGAGCTGCAGCCCAGTCTAATCTGGAAGGAACTGCAGAACAGGTGGAGATGCTCAGATTTAAGATCTGTTACCATTCAGCCATTCATCCCACTAACACTCCTGACAAGATGATTCATTACTAAGACTCTTAAGTACTGATAATTAATGGTAATGGTTATGATTTAGCTTCCAGTGACAGAAGAACTCGAGTTTTGTTTTCCTCAGCCTCATTTCTTCCCCCCTCTTTTACATATCAGAATATTTTTCAAGGGTTTTGAGGTCATGGAAATAAAGGTTTGGCCTCGTCACCCCCACAGAGCAGAACAATTTAACGGCTCAGTGGTTGTGGATGTCCAACACTTCCCATCAGTGGCTGTTGAAGATCCCTGTCTGTGTGAGACATTCACATTGGGCAAAATGAATCACATAAAAAATACAATTATTTCACAGACCAATGGTCCAGCTAGGCAGAGTACTTTCTGCAAAAGTCAGGAATGGCAGTTTTGATAAAACATTCAGTAAACAGGCAAATAACAGGATAATTCTTACCTTCTGACAGGTGACTCCTGCAAGCACAAGTCACATGGAGATTTCAGTGTTTAACAGCCAGTCACAGATTTATCTCTTATGAGTCTGTTCATTCCCCTTGGAAATAGTTGGAGGTTTTTCTGTGTTTCACTGTATCCTGGGGGGAAGAGATGCATAAAGTCACTGAGTGCTGCCTGAGAAATTGCTTCTCTTTGCCTGGTCTGATTGCTCCACTGCCCAGCCCCAAATTAGAAACACTGAATTACCAAGGTTGGAAAAGACCTTAAAGATCACCAGGTCCAACCTTTGACCAACCACCTTGCCCACCAAACCATGCGACAAAGAGCCCCATCTACTCAGTGTTTGGAGTGTTTTGAACACTCTACCACTTGCAATGAGCAAGAGAGTGAATAATATGTACAGTAATTTCATAATTATAAGCCGCACCTCCCGGTAGCCAGGTAAACCACAGGATTTGTCCATATATAAGCCGCACCCAAATATAAGCCTCACCTTCTTTTTTTTTTTTTTTTTAAGCGAGGATCCATGTGTAACTAAGTAACAAATTAGTAAAAGAATCACGCCAGAGCGGGGTTTGGTGTCAGGTGCTCAAGTTGCAAACAGTTTTCATAGACCAGCGAAGCCTTTAAAGGCAGCCCCAGGCACCCTCCCCGGCCAGCTCTCACTTCCGGGTTGGCATTTCACTGGGATTTGTCCATAGATAAGCCACACCTGATGATTAGTGCACTACTGGGGTAGGCTGGATTCTTCAATGAAAAAGGTGCGGCTTATAATAATGAAATTACTGTAATTATCATTCAGTAAATTATTATTTCCTGATCATAACTCTTTCCACCCTTTGTAATTTTATAAAACACTGTCACAACATTCATTAACCATGAACTTTCCAGTTGTCTCTTTTCAAATAAGAGAAAACCCAGGATTCTAAATTCTTCCATAATTTTCCATAGAAAAAAATTGTCATCTGAGGACCTCCATTTGGGACAGACTTTTGGGGATAGAACACTTCCCAGACATCCTGAGCAGTTCTGATGACATTTGGCAGTGTTCACTCTGTATAATGCCAGATGTGACCCTATTACCAGGTGTCCTGAAAAAAAGAGGAATAAAAAGTCTGTATGCTTGAAGTGTTCCCATTACTGCTTGGATCCACAAAACCCAGTACCACCAAACTCAGATTCCTGTGTGTTAGGCTATTTCAAATAGTTGTGAATTCATTATTCTAAATGCAGGAAGACACATTGAAATTGCAAGGAGATTTTTTTATAATGAAACATAATTTCCTCTTGGATGTTGAACTAAAATCTGAATTTTACCTCTTTTTCTGTTACAAACCTTGCCAAATAGGATCTCAATGTTGCCATTTTTAAATTGAAAGACAAACACCCAGAGATTTATCAGAATGGATGTATTTAAGAGTGCAGATGATCAGAGTGAGTGGCATATTTAGTTCTGGTGATCAATCTGCTAGAGGACAACAGCCTGTGAGCCACACAAGCAAAGCAGCTCTCTCAGTTTTATGGCAGTGATGCAGTAAAGGCATCCAGGTTCGAAACCTGATGAAGATGCAAATCTGAGACCAGACATGCCCGAAAGGAGTTGCTGCCTGAAAAATTGCACATCAGCTGTGAGGTTTCTTGAAAAGAGTCTCACAAATTTAAAACAGCAAGGAAATTAGTTTTCTCCCTCATGAAATGAATGACTCCCCATGACTTTTTCCTCCTGGCTGAAATGTCAATCCAGGTCTCTGAGATGAGAAAACACATATCCAAGGTCTATAAAGAGGAGAGGGAAATCATATGCAAGATATTCTAGTATATTAAAAACCTAACAGGAAACATTTGCAATATCCTGTAGACAATATCTGAATATAACATCAGTGTGTGTAGCCCAAGCTGCAAAGCCTTCTGCAGGGGGCTGGCATGGTATTTTCTTGCAGAAAATGCTCCTTTTTATCCCAGGGCTAGAACACAAATACAGGCATGTGGAGATGGAGACTGTGCTTTTGAATATTTGCCATTTGAACTCTTAATTCCTGTTATTATGACTTCAAAGCCACCTGCCACCCTAAAGAGAACATGGAAAAATACAATGCACACAGGGTTTGTTTATTCCCTTGGTTTTTAACCATGATGGGTTTTGATTCAGGTTTGGAAACAGTTTAAAAGAGTGACCAAATTCTGTCTGCTTTAAGCAGTCCCAGTGAGGACCTTGGCTTTTGCTATCCCTGTATCTCTCTGGTCCAGAGGCTGACCTGATCCTTCCAATTTATCACATTGATGCACATCTTGGTGATTTATTTGCAGCCCACAACATGGATTGCAACATGGAAGTGCTCATGGGCAGATAAGAGAGTGAGACTGAAAGGGACCTTCTCAGAGAAGCTCTAATTTGGCCAGTAACTGAAACATATCAGGAGTTGTTTGGTTCCTAAATTATAAAAGAGGCTGTGATTGAGTGTGTAATCCCCACACTGGCCAGGAAAGGATCACAGAGCTGCCAGGGCTTTGCTTTCCTGTGCCCAGTGGAGCTCCATCAGCACATTTCCCATTTCCTCACCACAGGGATCTGTTTCACCCATCACCCAGGCTGTACCCTCTCACACTGTCCTGTGCCTGGCCAGCATTCCAGTTTCATTCCACATTCACTCTCCTGAAGTCTGGGATTTGAACAGCTTCAACTCCTTAAAGATCAGTTTAACAGCAAATTTCCCAAGTCTTGGTTTTTTGGGTTTTTTCTTTGTTTGATTGATTGTTTGTTTTTGCATACTCTATTCTCTTTCGCTTTCCAGCAGCTCTGAGAATAAAAATCAAAAAGCTTTAGGGTTCAGCTTCCCAAAATTTCACCTTGAGCCAGCTCTTTTGTCACAGATACAGGAATGAGAGGTTATTGTGTGCACAAACCTTGATGAGCAGAATGAAACCTGTTTTGGATACCACCAGTGCAGATGATGTTGTGAAAATATTTTACAGTGCTGGCTGTTAAAAGATTTTCTGAGTGAGGGGTCTCAGCCTTAAGAAAGTGCCAGTCAAGTGAAATCCTCTGGGCTGGGTATGGTGCCATGACCTTTTGTGAGGACTGGAAGGAAAAGATCTCATGGTCCTGAAAATACATAATCTTTTTCCACAAAATTCATAAAGGAAGACTGGATCTGTCATCATTTGCCCATATTTTGGCAGAATCTATAAAATCTTTCTCCTAGCCCAGTCCAAGCTGTTTTCTGAAATATGATTCTTTCCAACCTCCCAGTGTAGGCTGCATCTCAGGAATCTGAAATTCCTCTTGTTCATTTCCCTGAAAATGGGCAAATGGCTCACTTGGTAAAAAACTCCACAGATGTGGGGAAAATTTATCCAGCAGATTTTCACGGTAATGATTTCCCCTCATCACAGAAACAAAGGCACAATTAAGGGACGGGAAACATCCGAATTATTTGCTGATGATGAAAAGAAGAAAATTGGACTCATGTTTTCCAACTTTGAATATGGGAAAATGATGTTGCCCTCCTTTCTCTGGGCCACAGATCTTGGCTGTTGTCATTAGTCTTTTCATTCCTTCTATTGTTCTTTCAAGAAGCTGCAAATTGTCTATTTTCATCACTTACTGAAACCACAGCAGAGCTGTTGCACTTAGAATAACAAAGGGTTGGAACTATGAAAAGTTCCGCTTTCTTGAGGGGTTGCAGAATGGCACTGAAGTTTAGAGAAATTTCCTCTGGATTTGCTAGCATGGGAAATAACATAGTAGGGCCCTCCTCCAGAACAGAAAAAGGCATAAAAAGCAGGATAACTTTTCTCAGGGGCTTCCTCTTTAGAGTGTTCTTCAGATTGTGATTTAGAAAAAGAAAATTTCAAGCTCTAGATTTGTCTTTGGATGAAGAAGTGATATGCCTGGGCTCAAATTTTGTGTATAATCCACTAGGATCCACTGAAGATGGGAGTGTAAATCCACAAACAGCATTCCAACTCCTTTTCCCAAGGATATAAGGCTCTGCTTCTAGCTTTCCATGAAGAAAGCTAACCCAGAAAATCCAAGCATGCACCTTCTGAACACCAGCACCAAAATACCGCCACTGTGGAGATTTGTTCACCACCCATCTGGGATCCATAAACCAACTGGGACGAAATCATGCCTGCAGAGGTCCGACAGGAGCATTTCTTTGAAATGTTGCTCAGCTGCTCAGGACATGAGGAGAAAGGTTCACCTTGCCCCTAAATGTCAAGGTCTTGACCAAAGTTTGACGTGGCAAAGAGCAAGTGCCAAGGTGCTGGTGATTTTTCACTTCTAGTATAATAAATCCCTCCCACTTAATGAGATTTATGATATTAATGGATATAACCTTATATCTTCTGCATATCAGAGAGTTTCCAGCAAGTGGAAGAGATCTTCACTGGAAGAGACACATCCATGTCCTCTGGTTCTGGTGCCAGCTCTCTACATGGATCCTACAAATCTGAGAGGAACCAACTGCTTTATCATTGGGCAACCATAAGGCTCTTCTGGAAATCCTCTTAATTTGTGTTCCCATCTGCATTTATTATCAAAACAGGGCCACTGAAAATCAGCACCCAAAACTTAGAGGAAACATTTGCCTTTAATTATGCAAATCAGATGTCTCTCTTTCCAGTTAGCATGATCCCAGAAAGAGAAACATTTTGAAAATTGGCTCCTAAGAATTTGAAAAACCCTCAGAAGACACAGTATTCAGCATAAGAGAAGAGCCCAAGGAGGTATTTTTAGTTTTATTTCTAGAACAGGGTTGAGTAAGGTTCGAGGATAAACTGGGATAAACTTGCTGCAGTCACTGAACAGGAAAACAGAAACAACATATTGCCTGTCTTCTTCCTAAATTATCATTACATTCTGGGCACAAAATAAAGTAACAATCTGAGGGTGAATGTGATTGCATAATTAAAGACTACCTCAAAATGTGATCCCAGTCATGTGCTTTTTTTTGTTTGTTGTATTTGAGATTTTTATTAATTTTTTTCACACAGTAGCAAATAACTATAGGGCGAAGTACAAAAATTATGACCTCAAAAGCAGCCTGGGAGATTTTTGTCAGCATTGGAGTAAGAATCTTATGGAAAATGGTTGGAGACAAAGACAAATAGAAGCTGAAATGATGAGGAAAGACTTTGTAGGGGTCCTTCATGACCCCCATTAGTGGGGTTAGAAAACCAGAGCAATGAGGTATTGCAAGGTCTAAGGAAAGCTGAGAGGACAAAGTGCCACAAAGTTAGGTCAAAGAGAAGGCTGCCATTTAATGTGGTGGTGAAACTGAATCCTCATATCTCGAGGAACACCAAGACTGTGCCATCTGTCCTGGCTGGAGACCAGAACACGCAAAGTACTGACAACGTGGACAAAGGGAGTGAGGAGTGTGACCTGGAAATATGAAACCCTATCAGAGATAAAGGCAGATCAATTTTGCTTTCATTTGGTCAAGAAAGAAGTGAACCCTTTCTGATAATGCACTAATGTACGTTGGTCTCAATACAACATATAAATATGCCATTACAATTGTATCAAAAATAATACATATATACAAATTATAATTAAGTGATGATAAGAATCAGATTAATTCCTTCAACTTAATAAAATTATAAGAAACAGTGAAATTACCTACTTGATTACTTCTATGCTGAAAATTTAATTCCCCACAAAATCAAGTTCAGAAAAATGTACATTTTCTAAACAGCAGGCTTTTTTTCCACTGAGACTTGTTTGTAATGGGCAAGATGTTACTGGGTGGGAAAATCAACGATGATACATAGACACATGGGAAAGGTTGTTCATGAAAGTGCAACAGAGGAAATAATCATGAAGTTTTCATATTTCTTCTCCTAGAAAATCAGAACCCAAATAATTGTTGTCTTGGATAACTATGTCATTTTTTTAATCAGTAGTGAAAGTAAAAAACAAAAATTAAATAAATCAAGAACTGAGATTGGTGATTTTAATGTGGTTGCTGGAATTGAAAGGGAAATTTCAAAGATGGGCTGGGCTAAGGATGTATCAAGTTGTGTGGGGAGGATCTTTTGAGTCACAAGTTTCAAATAATAAAAAAAAAATAAATAAGGGGTTCCTATGTCTGGGTGTGGGAATGACCAAGGGAAGAGGAGCCAGTTGAATCCTGTGAATTCATTTGGAGACTTGAGAGAACCCCTGAAGAACAAGGATGAGTCTATCAAAAACAAACCAGACTATTATGAAGAGACTTGTGAGAAGGAATTACAAGATCTAAAAGGTGTCAAGATTTCCTGGAGGAGAAGAAGGAATGCAATCTGAGCAGCAAACGAATCAAAGAGTCTTTGTGCAAAATTTAACCCTCATTCTCTGTACATTCCTCTTTTTTATTGTTATTGTTGCAAAGAAAAAATTCTTCCAGGAAGTCATTACATGGATTCCCTGTCACATTAGCCCATGCTGAAAACAAACAACAGAAATGAAAGATTTGATTCCTCTCTCTGCTTTTGATGGAAGCTATTCCAGTTCAGATGTCTTTGCATTATTAGTTCCCCCTCATTTATTGGCTTCAGTGCTCTCCACCAAACTTGTTCATACAGATCACAGAATCCCAGGGTCACTAAGGCTGGAAAAGACCTCTAGGAGCATCAAGCCCAACCATTAACCCAACACTGCCAGCTCCACCACTAAACCATGTCCCCAAGCACCATGTCTACACATTCTTTGAACACTTCCAGGGATGGTGACTCTACCACTGTCCTGGGCAACCAGCTCCAATGCCTGACCACCCTTCCAGAGAAGATTATTTTTTTTTAAACTATCCAATCCTAATTTCTCCTGGCAATATTTGAGGCTATTTCATCTTGTCCTTTCACTCGTTACCTGGGAGCAGAGACTGACCCTCACCTGGTTGCAACTTCCTCTCAGGTAGGTTTAGAGAGTGATAAGGTCCCCCAGAGCCTCCTTTTCTCTGGGCTGAGCCCCTCCAGCTCCCTCAGCCTCTCCTCACCAGACCTGTGCTCCAAAGGATGTTGGTATTTTCTGGATTGTGGGCACAGGGACGAATCTTTATGGGGCAAACACAGCTGTGGTGCCTAAGCAGGGTTCTTTGGGGGCTCTGGAATGAGGGACGATGCTCAGACTCTTGGCCTATAGTAAGTGAGGTCATTGCAACAGGATATACTGAAACACTAATCTTACAGGAATTATGATTCTAGTTAAAAGTTAGAAGAAACTGGGTTTGAAATAGTTATCTGAAACTTAGATAATTGATTGCCTGTCAATTTATGTTTGCTTAGTTATGCTTCCAATGGGAAAGGATGAAACTAGTAGGTAGGTCCAAAG
>VRYO01001463.1:2333741-2383733 GCA_009812075.1 Sialia sialis
GCCTTCTCACAGAGAAGCAATCATTGCTAATACAGACCCAGAAAAGGCCTGTTTCTTGAACTAAGATGATAATGTCAGCTGCTATTTTTATCTTTGGATGCATATCAGTAATGTCCTCCGTGAAGGGGTTTCCTTCATGGGTCCGTTTGTTGTGCTGAATGTCACTTCTCCAGTAATCCCATGCACCTGAACCCAAATCCATGTCTTTGAACAGCCTGCCCTGTTCCCTGCAGCTCTGCCTCTGCTGCTTTCTCTCTGGTGGTTGCACATTACCTGAGGCTGTACTAGTTGAACTCTCTAGCAGGAGTTTCTGTCTGTTCTTTGCTATCAAGGGAACAGGCAATTTAGCAGTACAGCTGTTTGAAAACGCTGTGCTGGGAGAATTTTCAGCTCTAACAGCTCATTGCAGGGCTTGTTTGTTTTTGTTTTTTTAATTACGTCTCATTTTGAAATGTGTGCTGCTCGTTATAATCCATCACATGTAAGGATATAATTTATCATGTTGCAAAGTTGAAATTGAAAAGAAAAAAAAAACCATACAGTTTCAAAACTTTCTTTTTCCTTGTGGATTTTTTACTTCTCATTGTACATATTCACTGCAGTCTGAAATGATGTTTTTCTTCAAGAAAAATCAGCATTTATCATATAAAGGATATACGGAATTTTTCCCAGCTCTAATAAGTGGATTGAGAAGTCAGTGATGACTCCTCGGTTTAAAGGGAAGTGGGATGTTTTAATCAAGGGATGGTATTCCTTTGCCAAATATCATCCTGAGCTGTATTTAGGTGCTGCTGTGAGAGAAAGAATGCTTTTTAAATTGCATTCACAGTCTGTTACTCATGAATATCCTGCAATGGAGTGGGCACCACTGAATTTCTGTGTGTAGCAGGTGACAACTGGTGCATTCACTGTGTGCTTCACCTTTGAAAGAGTGTAAACCGATTTCAACTGGTTTTCCTGCTTGGTTCTCTTGTCCTTCCAGGTCAATATCCTCTGCCTATCCTATTACAGTGTCTACTTTCATTTATTCTTCATTACAAAGCTGGTGAAGGGTCTTGAGAGTAACTCATGAGGAGCAGATGAGGCAGATGGGTTTGTTTAGCCTGGTGAAAAGAAGGCTCAGGGAAGGTCTGACCACTCACAAAACTCTGTGACAGGAGGTTGTAGCCAGGTGAGGGTTGGCCTCTTCTCCCAGGCAGAAAGCAGAAGGATGGGAGGATGTGGCTTCAGGCTTCTCCAGAGAGGATTCGTGTTGAGCATCAGGAAGAATTTCTGGTCAGGAATTGGAAGAGGCTGCCCAGGGAAGAGATGCAGTCCCCATCCCTGGAGATGTTGAAGAAACAACTGGACATGGCTCTCAGTGCTCTGATCTTGCTGAGAAGCTGAGGATCAGAAAAAGGTTGGACTCAATGACCCTGGAGGTCTTTTCCAACTTTAATTATTCTGTGATTGCCACCCATTCCTCCCTTGGCTGGTCAGTGGTTTTCCCTGGATGCAAGCATGAAAATGGACAGGTTCCTTTCCCTGGGAAGGCCACAGAAACTGACAAATAAGTCCTGGCAGCTCTTCCTGCAGCAGACTGGCACTTCTTTGCTCTGCCACTCTGCAGCCAGAGCAGAGCTGAACACGAAGAGCACAGGTTTGCAGCACAACTCTCTGTCAGAGCCCATCCTCCAGCCTGCTGCCACTCAGAGAGAGCAAAGCAAAATCACTGCATTTCACACCGACACAGCATCCATCCTCCAGGCTGCCAGCCAGGGGATAGATCTGATCACAGGCTGCTGACTGACAGAGGTGACTTCTGAAACCACTGAGGCAAGATTATCCAGGGCTCTTTTGTCAGTTCCCTGCAGCTGCAAGCAGGGAACATTTTGGCAGGCAGCTGCCCTGACTGCTCACTCCGTCTCTCACACACATTCGTGCACAAGTCACAAAGCAGATGTACACAGAACAGCTCCTAAACTGCGCTTTTATTTTGCAGTTACAACAGTCAGCACCATGGAAATCAGGCATTGATCAAAATTATTGAACAATTAAGGCATGATAATGAGCATCTAATATGGCTGCTAATGTAATTACTGTGTCATATCATTTAAAGCCGTGCTGCTGGGTGGTGAGGCAGGATGCTGGAAAATTAAGGGCATCTCTCACTCCTGTGCTCATTCAACACATTCCAAAGATGCAGTTAAGTGAACCTGTGGAGGAACAAAAGCAAAAATTGGAGATAAAATTGCCATTAGCAGTGCCACCAATTGTCCACACAAGTGGCTTTCCAATGGATAGGTACCAATGTTTTGTTTTGATGCATTATATCTAAAGAAGGGATAGAAAAAGGGGTAGAATTTTTCTTCCAGAAAAAGAAATTCAAGGTTGTGGGAACAAAAAGAGGAGGAAGCTGAAAATACAAGTCAGAATTTATCATGTAAGTGGAGCACAGGAAAAATTTCATTCTTTCCACTGGCCATGATCCCTTGACTGTGGATAAGGCTTGTAGGATAATGACAATCCGCTCGTCTTACAAGTGTAAATACTGCTTCAGGGAATATCTGCAGCTCATGAGGGAGTCTCAGGTTTGTGTGCAAAGCATAAGGAACGTGGATTGGTTTTGCTAATCATGCTCGTGCAAAAGTCAGGCACATATGTAGGAGAACGAGCACGTTCAAAGGTGCCTGTGCTTCATTTGCAAAAGAAAAGTGTATCTTCTTTCCATATGTAACATGCCAAATCGAGAGGATCCAAAAAAAATCCCAAAAACTTTGCCTGTCTTGCACTTCCAGTGCTGTAAAAGCTAAAAAAGTGTCAAACCTTCTTCCCAAATGTGTCTCCAGGTACCTTCAGCATCCTCGTTTCATGGAGCAGTAATGATGCAATGGAGGGTGACTCAACATTCAAGCACCATTTCAGATCATGACTTATTTCTTTAATATTATATTTCCGTCTTCTCAAGGGAGAATCCCAGAGTTAAGACATGTAAATGGCCAGATTTATCAAGGGAGTTTTTTACTAAGTTGACTGTGTGTAAAATTTAGTCCTGAAATTTTAAAGCATTTCAAAATTTTTTAGCTGTGTAAAGTGTAGGTAACTGTTGGTCCAATCATGTGTGTTGTAGGTGATCTCAACTAATTTTCAGTGTTTAAATCCATCCTAAATGAAATCCACTTAGCTGAAACTTAACTGTTTACCTGTAGATATGCATATGCTTAAATATTTGTTGTAGCCAGCAGAGAACTAATCAGTCAGAGCAGCCCATTGCATCCAGTAATCTGGAAAACCACTAGGGACATGATTAATGTGTCTAAAAATACGCTTTTGAGGTGATTCCTGCTCTCTGGTCTGCTCTGGTGAGACCCCACCTGCAGTGGTGCAGCTGAAATGTTCTCCAATACAACTCAGCATCAGCTGAGGGAGGTTCAGTTGTCCCAGCAAAAGTGACCTGGTGCTGTATGAGATGCCCTGAGATTCCTCCTGTGGATGTCTGAGGTATAAAAAATCATCCACAGGAAATATCCCAGGTCCTGCAGCTTCTGTGCTTGTGGTGCCAGGCTAGAGAGATAAAGAAATATATATGTTCAGGGCAGTATCAATTTTCTGTAGAAGCTGCGAACTTGTGCATGTTTTAGATGCATAAACACAAGTTTGTAGTCTATTTTTGATATTAGGGTATCCCTCCTGGAACCAGTCAGTAATGCAGAGATCCTGTAACAGATCTCCCAATTTCCCATGGAATGTCTTAGTTGGCACCAGATATCTATGGTGATTAATAGAGTTAATTTAGAGGGAAATTCACCTGGCCAAATACAGGAATTTGTTTTAGAATGAGTTGAAGTGGTCTCCAAATCCATTAACACTGCTAACTCCTTCCCCTTTAACCATAAAGGCAACCCATGGTGATCTCACCACCTGTCATCACCTATCCCAAGTGCTATTAATACCCACTTTTAATTAAATTCGTCATAACAAAACAAATAGGCTTCTTCTTTTCTTTTTTTTTTTTTGTAGACAAATTATCATTTTTCTGTTTTATTGTGGTAATTGCCTTGGTTTAGGGAAATGCAGATTTTTTTCCCTATAACTGGAGTCCTTACATCTTCTAGTCTCTGGGAACCACAGAACAAGAAGTAAATTACTTCCTTAGAAGAAGAGATCCGATCTTTTTTTTGACAGCTCTTTTCTCACCTCATTATTTCTCCATCACAATAACTAAAGCTGTCAGATTCCTGACGGAAAGCTGCAAGGGAAGCATGTTGCAAGCAGCTGGTCTTCACAGAGCTGTTGATTCCCTGCTCTCCCAACCCTGTTCCCAAAATGTAGAGTGCACAAATAAAGCAAAACAAAGCAGAAAATGCATTTTCTTCCACTGGTGCAGGTTTGCCAAAGGAACAGGGAATTTCAGTGACATGCTCACAAATGTGAGACTAGAAATAAAAAAATAGATAGCTGGACAATGAAGAGTGTGAGTGGGTTTGTTGAGCTGGGATCTAAGGATTTGTCTCATGGATGGGTAACCTCCCTTCCCTCCCTTGGCTTCTGGACATCATGGTTTGCTGGATGTGCTTTGAGGTGGAAAACAATGTATAGGATTTAGGAATTATGGGATAATTCCCTAGGAATTACAGCTGATGCTAAATCTAGAAAAAGAAGTTGTCACAGAATGATGGAATGGCCTGAGTGGGAAGGGACCTTAAAGATCATTTCATTCCACCTCTCCTGCCCTGGGCAGGGACACCTTCCACTGCTGTGCTACAGCGTGTTACAGGTGACAAACACCCTGAGGCATGGAAAGGTGGTTTGGGAAGAATAAATGTGGGGAAATAGAGGTCTAAGGGGTCAAAAAGGGCAGGTCAATTGTGAACATGGCTTTCGTCTGTTTTCTGCAAAGTTCTTTTTGTCTCCTTCCCTATGGATCTGGCCACTTTCCTCTAAAAGGCTTAGAGGGCTGGACTCATCACATTGCCTGTTTGGTGTTTATATCAAGAAGCAGTAAACCAACAGCTTTTAGATCAAATTTTCTTCTTTGAAGAGTTAAAAATCAAGGTTTGGTATTGACATGGGAGGACCATGAAGCTATACTGCCATGTAAATTGGGTCACTTTTCACACCACTCGCTCTCAAGATAAATGATGATTACTTTGTTGAGCCTTTTAGCCCCTCCCCTTTCTCCACAACAATATAATTATTACTGTCATTCCTGAAATGTCTCCATAGGAATTGCAACTTTTACAAAAATAATCACTGAGGTTGTCGACTGTGATTTATATATGTTTAGGCTACCAATAAATCTTGGAGTTAAAGGAAACCTACAGCAAGGACAACACCCATGCCCTGGGAAGCAAATAATTGAGGGAAACAATTTGCATAATCAACATATTATAAGGTATCAGGACATCTCTCCCTGTTGATCTTGGTATTACTCTGATGTCATTATCAAGATAGACATGACAAATAATATTTTATGTCTATGAATGATTATCAGCACACTGCAGAGCATGTATCTTTATTGATTCTTTAAAAAGCTTTGATCAGGGAAATTACCAATTAATGCTATCTAAATTAGTCTCTGTGGGTTTGGACAGAGCAGCAGGAAAATAATTCTCTCCTAAAGCCAGTGATTGGACACAAAAGCAATTTGTTTAATAGTGCTAAATCTGAAAAGAAAATATTCAATTTGGAGGTTTCCTGCAGGTCAGTCCTCAGTTCCTCATTAGTCATTAATAACTGCACTTCAGCCCCACTGTCTGAAATTGCATGTGCACTTTAGAGAGCCTTAATTAAAAAAAGACGGGGGAAAAAAGTCTTCCTTAAACAGCTGAGAGTCTGTGACAACTGGATCTGCTTCAAAGAGTGAGAACAGAGCAGAGTAATTTTCCAAGGGAATTTGCTAACCTGGAAAGGAGGAGTTTGAACTCAGCTTGCTGGGCTAGGGACAACAACACCCTGGGATAATCAGAAACCATGGATGAGAGGAAGAAAACAAAGCACAGGGCAGAAGAGGATGATAATCTCCTTTGAGTACCTGAGCACACCCAGCACAACAACCAAACAGGAGGAATGAAAAACCCAAGTGCAGGTGCAGATATGACGCTGGAATTAGAGGGAATTGAAGGAAACTCAAAGTGATGGAGCACTGTGATGGACATAGCATTTTGTAGGGACAGGCAGGGAGGATGGCACAGCAGTTTTCTCTCAGCTGGTTCTGCTGGGGAGAAAGCTGCCGGTGGGTCAGCAGAATATCCATGTGAGGAGGAGCCAAAAGAGACTTACAGAATCACAGAATATCTGAGTGGGAAGGGACCCACGGTGACATTGAGCCCAGCTCCTAGTTTTGCACAGGATAACTCCAAGAGTCACACCATGTGCCTGGGAGCATTTCCCAAACTCTTCTTGACTCTGTCACGCTTGGTGCTGTGACCGCTTCCCTAGGGGTCCCATTCCACTGCTCAAAAACCCCCAGGGTGAAGAACCTTTTTGTAATATCCAACCTAAACCTCCTTGGCACCACTTCAGGCCATTCCGTTGGGTTTCTTCACTGTCACCACAGAGCAGAGATCGGTGCCTGCCCTCCTCTTCCCCTCACAAGGAAGTTGTAACTGCAATGAGGTCTCCCCTCAGTCTCCTCCAGGGCGAACAGACCAAGCGTCCTCAGCTGCTCCTTGCATGGTTTCACCTTCAAACCCTTCACCATCTTCTTTACCCTACTTCAGACACACTCTAATAGCTTAACATTTTTCATATAAAGTGATGCCTTTTTAATATTTTGATCTGTTTAGCCAGAAGAGTCAGCTAGGGGTAACTAACTGCAGTCACCCCAAAATTTAGTGGTGTTAGAGCAAAGGCTCCTTTCAGAGCTGCCTTATTAAATGCAGTGGTCACAAATTTCACTGTTCGGAAAAAAGTCTAAAAAATTCTTCATCACCAGAATGGTTAAGTACACACTTAGGGGCTGGAGAGCCTGTGACATCTCAAATACTTTCAGATTTTGCTGCACAGCTAAGGGGAAGGAGGTTTACCTTGGACATCAGCCCTGGCTTCAGCAGACATTTCAATTAGGGAACTTCAGATACCCTTTCCAAACTAAGTGGTTCTGTGATTCCTCACTGGCCTGCAGAGTAATTCAGCAAATAAACATTACCTAGAGTTTTGATCTTCATTCATAGCAGTGGCATAACTTGTCTGAAAACTCCCTCAACATATTTTGCTGCTCAAAACCCTGATACTTGTAGCAGTGAATAAAAACACAGGCAACCCAAGAAGTGGAGAAAAATATGTCTAAATATAAAGTTTTGCTACAGATCCCCACATCACCTCTCAAATCTTCCTGAAGTTATCCTCAGAACAGGCATTAATTTAGATCACAGAATCAACCATGTTAGAAATGGTCTTTGAGATCATCAAGTCCAACCTGTGACTCCTCCTTTTCCACATTGCAGTGAAGGTTTTGAAAGACCAAAACAAGACTGTGGAAGTTGAAAGAAAGTAAAATATTCCCTGTCCGTAGTGTGGTGGAATGGAACTGGATGACCTTCAGGTTCCCTTCCAACCCAAACCATTCTATGATTCTATTAAAAAAACACATAAATTTGAGTGTTGCTTGTTCTAAATGCAATTCCGTGCCTTCAAGAGTTTATAACCTAATAATAGCACAGAATTATTCCTCAAGGTAAGTTGAATCATTACCCAGATGTTCCTCCTAAGCAGGAAATCTATTGTTTGATGTCTTTCTCTTTTCAGCTGCATCCTAGAAGTCACACTGAAAAATATAAGTCACTCCAAAACTTCTTCCAAGAAGGACTTCACATGAACCCTGTATCACAGAGGATTCTCTCTGTTGCATCATTTAATCATTAAACTCAGATCACTGGCAAGGCTTAGTGTCCTGCACCAGCTCTTCTCTTAACTTCAGGGAAAGGGCAGCTGTCAAGGTCTGGGTCTTCAAAGAGACGAGAGCAGCTGTCGGTTTCTGTAAAGTTGTTCATTGCAGAAGCATATCAGTCTCAAAGGCAGAGACCAGAATATTAAAGTCTGTGTTAAAGAATATTAAAGTCTGTTAAAGCTTTCTGGCATAGAGTCCTGAGCAGAGGCAGCAGCTCCCTGGTATTTCTTCTTGTTTTGTTCTTCTGTTCTTCTCTTCTTGTTCTTGTTCTTCTTCTTTTTATACCATGTGTGTGTGGTGGTAGTGGTGATGATGATGGTGGATAGTGGTGGTTTTTTTTCACTCCAGTAAAAGGGGTTTTATTTGCAAATCATGCAATGAGCTAAAAATACTTAAAACTTCCTTCTAAACCTATTAGAATTCTAGTTCTGTAGTACAAAAGTAGTGTTAATTCTTGCACATAACTTATGCATATAGCTCTATCTATTCACATAAATGGTTCTATCTGTTCTATATAGAAAATGTAAGCAATGTTCTTACTATGTTTTCATGTTTTCATTATGTCTGGGGCTATGTTTCTGAATTTTCAACAAGGTCTAAACTTTGCACTAGATTCTATGGCTTTTTACTTTCTTAAGGCACTTAAAGCATATCCTTACTTAAAACTGAGACTAACACTTCTATTACATATCTGTGAGACTTAATAATATTTCTACTTAAAACTAAGTCTTACATTTCTACTTAAGTGCGGCTTAATATATTTTAATTTCTCTAAAAGCTTTTTATTCAATCTCTGCATTCTTCTCTCTCTCTGAGGGACTCAGAGAGGCTTTTGTTTTACATACTCCAACAACCAGTGAGGATTTAAGGGTTTGGTCTGTTGATTCTCATGTTTATTGCTACCATTACCAGCTTGGAACGTGGAAAACAGAATCCAAGCCTTTTATTGCCTGGCTTTAGTTTCTACAAAATTCTATGCATCCCCTTGGCTGGGAATTTGCTGGATTGGTTTGTGGGGGTGTTTTTTGGAGGAACCTGAAAGTGAGCGCTGTATGAACACGTTCTTGGGACACAGCTGTTCGTTAGCACAAATTGCCTCTTGTTCTGACCACCTCCCCCTCCAAAGCACCCACTGAGACAGGGAAGGGAAGATATGAGCTTTGCCATGGCTACCCAACACCTTCTAGTGAAATTAAAACCCAAATGGAAAAGGATGGCAGGCTCGGTGGCAAACAAAAACCTCACTTTTCCTTTCAAATGAAGCTGATGGAAG
Source organism: Sialia sialis (assembly GCA_009812075.1). NCBI lineage: Eukaryota > Metazoa > Chordata > Aves > Passeriformes > Turdidae > Sialia > Sialia sialis. Next base: position 2,342,885 of record VRYO01001463.1, read on the forward strand.
TTTCAGACGTGCCTTGAGATATTAATAGCTAGTCAGAATTTTTCTGGAGACGGTGAGATGAACAAAATAATTACAATAGGGGCAGTAAGACTGGTAATAAAATGAGCAACTCTCTTTGAACTTGAAGCTATCATTAGATTGACTGAGGAGACCAGCATTTGAGCTTAAGTCCCTAAAGCAGAGTCTCTGGCTCGTACAAAGGTATGAGAAAAATACTGTTCCAGTATTTCAATCTTTTTAAATAGCAGAAGAGTTTCCCACTGGGGCACAGTTTGTAGAGAAAGGAAGTGCCTCGTTATTTTGTTTTACAGGATGTCATTCCAGACCCAGAGCCAGGCAGGATTATACTTTTGCAGCAGAAAAAGATAAAAATAGTCCTGCTGCATCAAAGAAGGCAAAAATTAGACTGGAAAACAAGATGAGCTTGGGTGTGGCTCACTGTCTTAATATCTGTCAATCTTCTGTTTAAACATGAGATATGAGAAAATGCTACTGTCCTGCTTAAAAGAATTTGTTGTTAAATTGGATTGTGAGGGGTTTGATTTCAAATCCTCATTTGGACACCCTCTGAGCTGGTTTTGAGAGGAAAGGCAACCCAGCTACCATCCCCTGGAATGCTTTTCTGATTGTTTCCTGTCTCACACATCCTATTTTATACAAACACAGGGAAGGTGCTTAGGACACAGAGACAAATATGCCATGCCATTTTTTCCTTCAATGGTTTTCTCTCCCTCTCTTATTGTTTTATTGTATCCTGCACAGATTTTTATTCTGAGAATTTTTCATGTGTCTCCATTCTGATGAATTTCTACTTTAAAAAATTTGCAAATTATTAAAAACATTCCTGAGTAATTCTGCCAGTAGTTCTTGTTCTGAAGACTCTATGATCTACACCATTTTCATGAATGGAAGCAACAGCAATTCAGAAAAAAATGAGTTTATATTTGGGCTTTCTCTTCACTGACCTTCCAGAAACTGAATTTCCATGTCATGCTTCTTCTGTTTAATGGAGGGTCAACAAATCCAAGATATTGCAGCCAGATCTTACTGCAGGTCAGAATCTTGAAATAAATGTGGAGCTCAGATTTTGCTTAATGTGACTTCGTCTAGTGCATGTGGCAACTTTAAATCAAATCACTCCTCATTACATTTCCCATCTAATGTCAGTGATGGGATTCCAGACATTCAAGAACTCATAAACTTCATTCCATCCTTACCAGCAAGATGGAGTTGGCTGCAGAAGAGACAATGTGGGATGAACTTAATGTAACCCCCCTTCCCTGTCCCCGCGAGCCCCTGGGAAGGAGGAGATAGGGAAAATAAGGAGTGAAGCTGAGCCCAGGAAGAAGGAAAGGGAAAAGAGTTTTTAAGATCTGGTTTTATTTGTCATTTTCCCAGTCTGATCTGAATTATAATAATTTAAATAAATTTCCCCAAATGTAGCCTAGGGCAGCAATCAGTGAGTGATCTCTCCTTGTCCTTATCTCACTCCATAAGTCTTTCATTATTCCTTCTCTCCGCTGTCCAGCTGAGGAGGGAAGTGATGGAGCATCTTTTCTGGGCACCATGTGTCCAGCCAGCCTCAACTCATTGCAAAGTCTAATAAAAAGTAACATTTCCCAACAAGGACACACTGATCTTACTTGAATAAGTACACCTCTCCTTTTAGAATGGTTTTTAAACTAAAAGAGGAGAGATTTAAGTTAGATGTTAGGAAGAAATATTTTCCTGTGAGGGTGCTGAGACCCTGGCACAGAGAATCTGCCCCATCCCTGCAGGTGCCCAAGACCAGGTTAGATGGGCTTGGAACAACCTGGGATAATGAAATTTGTCCCTGCCATGGGCAATGAGATGATCTTGGCAGTCCCTTCCAACTCAAACCATTCTGTGATTGTATAGTTTGTCTCATAAACATGGGAGTTGCTCATGCCTACAGCCCTCTGATAAGATAAGGCTGTGGCTCAGACAGGAACGAGGAACCTCCAGCTGCAGAAAAGACTTTTGCACTCACAGTTCTCCAGTTATCCTGATGTGGCTTTGCATTTCAACCACCAGTTTTATGTTTCCTTCAAAAGAGATTCACTTTCTGGCTAATTTGAAGGTGAAGCTCTCTAGACAGCATTTTACAACAACAGAGATCTGATTGAAAGGACCAGGCTCTGAAAGAAATAGATGCAACCTACTGAGAAAGATGCAAACACGTGGATTTAGAAATCTTATTTATTGTTATTCACCCAAGCACTTCATTTCTTCCTCTAAAGGGAGCTCACACAAAGCTTCTCGAGTGTGTGGGCTGGAACAAAACCTTCAAAAGCCTTAACGAGGTTCTCAGAAAAAGTTGGTTAGGCTGTTTAGTCATAAGATGTTTTCATCGTACACTTTCATTTTCATTTAAATGAAAACATTTTGAAATAAGGAAAGGAAGTTAAAATTCTGTTTGGAAAGGGAAAATGAAACAGTTGGAAATGCACTTTTGGTGCAGAAGGAATGAATTTTTTAAAAAGCAATTCCAAAAGTTAGCATGTATTGAACCAAAGTTTTTTCTTTCACAATTTCATTTCCTTGGAAGTTCTATTGAGGTGGAATATATTTGCTCCATTTCCAAACAGTAAAACAGTTGGAAATTATGGAATTCCTCTAAGTGGAATTTCTTTCCCTATCTAGCTCTGCTTTGAGGGAGGAGGAGAAAAGCAATTTTCTTGAAATATAACTCAAATGACTTGAAGGTAGGAACCATTCTTGTAGGTGTTGTAATCATTATATTGGTGTCTACACAAAACATTTTTCCTTCTACTTGAATCCTTCTTTTATGTCTTCCTCCTATTATAATTTTAGACACTGTTTTTTTCCTGTGGCTGTGTACTGCCTGTCCGTGGGCTGAATGTGAAGCCATTAAACTCCTCTGTATTCCACAGCAGAATTTTTCAAACTTGAAAAAGAATTTACTTAAAGATGACAACAATCCCCTAGATTCCCTACAGGGGCTACAACAGAGTAAAATAATTCATTGGGCTGGGACCTTACTTTCAGCATCTTGATCAAAGAAACTTCCTCTAAGAACATTAAATATTGAACTATAGAAAAGATAAATAAATATTAATATATATGTTACAAAACGTGGCACATGATTACAAAGTCCAATTCTTGATGGTATTTATTGTGGTATGTACTTGTCATGGCATCTGTAGTCACTGCTTCTCTGGCTGTAAATCTGTCTGTCCTCTAAGATCATAAAAGCCTCATAGTAGTCCTATTTTTTCACAGATTCAGGTGTGCCTGGAGCAAAACTCTACAGTACTGAGTGCCTTTAGGTAATACATTTCATAATAAATCTTAAAAGCCTCTGCTTCACCCTTGCCAGAAATTATTTTGGGAAAAGTTGCCAAATTGCTGCAATTTGAGGAACATGGCTTCCAGTTAATGAAATCTGTGGTTATATTGAAGCACATAATCATGTGGAAAATGCACAAGAATTACATTTCCGCCTTGGAACTGCAGCCTTAAAACCCAAATCAAAAATCAGAGAAAAGGGAAAAACCAAGAGAAAAGCATTTTGCTTCCCTCCAATCTCCACTTCCATCAGACAAGCAGGGTCACCTTGTATTCTGCTGGAGATCAACACCCTTGCCCTCAGCTGGAGTACTTGTGTATTTAGACTTTCATTTTTCCTGTTAAAGAGCTCCCATGAGACGCTATCTACATGAGAAATGTCTGGCATTTATTATTGTGACACAAGCAACAGTCCACAATCTGTCTGGCAAAACTCCACAGCGAAAATTATTTGAGAGATCAGGACCAGTCTTGGAGTTCTTTTAGAGCCCCCAGAGCAGGGGCTACACCCATAGAAATCAAAAATATTTTTGGCTTAAAATCTGCAGTTCTTGACTGTCACACTGACTTATTTTGAGGAATTAAAAAATCACGGTGTGTATTTTGGGAAAGAAATAAAAGGGCCAACCTATAAAATAGTCAGACTTGAGCTGCACATGATTTCATCATGAATTAATTACCCGTAAAGACATCTTGTCTTTGTCCCTGCCTGCTATTGAGGTAAGTCTTAGGTGTTTACTGTTCATTAAATGTTGATGTTAATGGAAAATCTACAGTCTATCACAAGAATAAATACAACATTTTAGAGAGTCTTGCAGCCTAAGCAGTGCTAATATCAGTCACAAAATATGCTTAGAGTTAAACCACTGGATCCTGGGCTGAAAAAGAGAAGTCCTACAAAAATTCCAATTTAGACTGTAATAGCATCCCATGTTTAAATGTTTGGGTTCTTGAACATCACTAAGAAATTAAGGTCCTGAAAAAATTCACCTGTTATAACACCTTCCTGCTCCTGTTGTAGCAACTCCCACAATCCAATGCAAAATAAAGTTTATTTTGTGTGAAATATCATGGGGATTGAAAATCTAAGCAGAGGTGTGCACAAGATTCAGGTGTCAACTTTCAAGGAACAGTTCCCATTGGTATATATTATATCTCTAAATATAAAACTGGAAAAACAGGGATTGCATTTTGCTTCCTTAGTTCTCCATTTGTCTTGCTCAATATACAAGTCATAATTTCTAAACAAAGAGACCTGTATGAAAGCTATTGAAAACACTGAATGTAAGTTTTGTAAATAGTTAATGTTGGACCAAGGGTTGAACCCAAACCAATGGGATCACACAAGTTTTCTAAACTCACAATTTCACCACTGGTGATGGAGATAGTTGAGGTCCAAGGACATCTGCACGATACCCCTCATCCCTGTCCTTGTCACCCCTCATCCCTGTCCTCAGAACATGCAGTGAGCCATCCCTTTTCTTCATTGCTCTCCTCCAAAGAGCAGATGCAGCCAAGCTTGAGAGGGAAGCAGCAGATTTCCAGAGTTTCCCAAATTTTATCTCATCCCCCGGGGTCAGTTGATGGGATGGTGGAAGCTTAAGGGTTTAGACCTTTTCCATCCACTGCAGCACCATCTTCTTCATTGGCTCTGCTGAAATACCAAGCTCAAACTTCATCAGCACCAGCACGTGAATTTTAGTCAATTTTAATGCTTAAATGATATTAGAAAGATGCAAAAGAATACCAACGTCTTCTTTGCTGTTACCATGTCCTGAAACATTTTCCTTTATCTCCAAGACTAAATGATCTCCTCTTCAATGCTCCATCTTTTTTAAGTTAATGACTCAAAAATATATATTGGACATGAGCAATTTAGCTCTAACTGTGATGAGAACCTTTAATTGACTTGAACCCTCTTTATGAGGGGGACATATTTGTTTTATATGGATTCCCTGCCTTCAGTCAATGTCTCGTTCCAGCATTCAGTATTTATAGTTGAACCCCTTGAGGTTTGGTACAAATAGAGTCCTTCAGGGACATTATACCATGAGATACACTTTTTCTCAGCCTCTCTTAGGATTAAGCAGTCAGCTGACACCAAACATACAAAGTTTGCACTGCATCCAGCTGCATTTGAGGAGGTTTGGAGACTACAGTAATTTCATGACTATAAGGCACACCAGACTATAAGGCGCACTTTTTTTTTTGCAGTGAGGATCCACACACAACAAAGTAACGAATTAGTAATGGAATCACATGATTGCAGAGTTTACTGGCAGGTGCTCAATTTGCAAGTATTTTTCACGGATCGGCACAGCCTTTAAATGCAGGCTCGGCTCGAGGCTGTGTGGGCTCGGCTCAGCTCACACTTCCAGGTTGGCAAATTTCCAAAATTTGTCCATATATAAGGTGCACCGGACTATAAGGCGCACTTCTGGGTTTTAGTCAAAAGGGTGAGCCTTATAGGTATGAAATTACTGTAATTTACTGTTGGCAAACTTCTGTGGCACAAAACATCTGCCCAGACAAAAGCCAAGGAGAGGATTTTTTTAGCAGTGGTTGAACTGAACTGGAACAGGTTGGCAGAGAAGTTGTGGATTCCCCATCCTTGGAAATGTTCAAGGCCAGGTTGGGTGGGGCACGTGGCAGAGGAGTTGAAACTAGATGATACTTAGTGTCCCTTCCAACCCAAACCATTCTATGATTTTATGAGCTCACATTTTCTTTCAGGTACCTAAACACAAAAGAAAGACTTGGCTGGAATCCTGATGCATGAATTCACGTGCAGGGGTGCAATGCAGCGTGGAGAGGGAACAAACTGCAGGATAGGATGAGAAAGGAACAACATGAGGACACCCTTGCACTGCTGCTGCTGAGCCACCTGTCCATAGCTGACCTCAAAAGGTGTGTCCAAGGTTGGGAGCAGATTCCAGCTCCAAGCACAGCCTGGAACACCCAATGTCACCAGTGTTTTCTGGGATACTGGAAGTACCATCTTGGGAAAAGCCTCCATTCGTTCACTGGCTCATCCAGCAATTGTGAAACTCTCCCAGGATGCTTTCAGAGTTTTGGAATTCAGTAAATTGATAAGCCTGTCTTCATTTTTCCATGGGTTTTCTGCATTTCAGATGAGATTTTCATCAAAGGGCCTCTGCTCCATATGGAACTTTATCCTTTTGGGTGACAAGAGCCTGTGGAATGGCACTGAGACATCAGCCAGGGCTGGCTGAGAAATCCCTAACAGGAGTGGAAAAGCTGCTGCTGCTTCTAAACTGTTTTCTCAAAAAGAGAAAGTCAGAGTTTGGGCTTGCTTAGTTAAAATAATATTAGACATAATAAAGGGGGAAGAAATATCCATAAATATCCACAACTTCTGTCAAGGTCTCTATAATTTTTACAATATATATGATTTTTATTTCTATATCACACTTTTTATGGCAGGGGGATTATTTTTTATAAGCTTATCTGATGCTTTTCTAGAAGTTGGTTTTCATTTTAAAATATATTTCCCTAGTAAATTCCACTAAAGCTTTGACTGGCAGTGAGAAGAGTTTCCAGCATCAAAACCACTTAGCTCCATTAATAGGGAGAAAAAACAGCTCTCAATGTAAAATTAACACCCCAAATTTCTCATTTTGCAAAACTGAAATAACTGCAAAAAAAACCCCAAAAATGGCAGATGTTTGCAAAAATCAAAGCTTGCAACCATTTGCACTGAGAATGAAGAGCATTACAGAAAACTCAGGCTGTATAGAGATGAATTTTATCACACAGGAGTTCAATCTAGCTTCAAATTTATAGTATTCATGGAAAAAAGAGCTAAGACATTTTATTCTGTGTGTGAAAAAGGCAAATGAGAGCCCATCTCTGCTTCTGGCATTAAATATTAACATACATGTGATGACAAATAATGAACAAGACAATTATCCAAGGTGACTGACTTACACTACACTGGCAAGTGTAGGTAAACGTAGGCAGAATAAAACTGAGAGTTGATTTATTTCCCTAAACAACAACCAGAAAAGAGAAAAAAATGAGATAATGTAACAAACCCCTCTGGCTGTCAAACCCTGTGAAGTCTGTCGTAGGATCATGAGAGTATTTAGCATATAGAAAGCATAAAAGGCAATGAGAGAGAGAGAGCAGGTATGCAAGCATAAAAGTGACAGGTGACAAAATTTATTTTGCTTGGTAAATCACTTTTATAATTGATACAGCTTTTTATTAATTTTTAAAGGTGTGTATTTATGCCAAAATGAATTGTCTAGGTGTTAAAATTTGTGTTTCATCCCTCATTGCTATGAAATGGGAGTGGGAAGAGCCAATTCAATAAAGTGCTGCTTCTACTGCTTCCCTCCCAGGCTTCATTTCCCCAGGATGGCAGGGAATGGGACACCTTGCAATAAAAACAAATGTTCTCAAGGTGCTTTTCATCTTGCCTGTTTTATTCCTAATGTTGCTTGATTGCTGCAGAAAAGACACATTTATTCAAAGGTCACCGAGAAAGCACAAAAGAATAAAACCTCCACATTTGTGAAAATCCCCACTGTGTAAAAGCCTGCTCTGAGACTTACCCATCAGTGAAATTTCATTTTCTGGAGGGATTTGAAGTGATGCTAAGCCTTCAGCTGGCTTTTGGCCTTGTGGTGAGCTTTACCCTCTCGGGAAAATGGTTCTGACGTCAATTGAATCCGATGACAGGTTTTTAGTTCATTCTTATTCCTTTTTACTTTTTAGACATTGTCTTAAAAAATAGAAACCTTCAGAAATTCAAAGTCTGGTGTACCTGTAGTATTCACATCAATTTACTTAATCACAGTAGAACTTTGATGTGTGTGTATATATATAAATGAAAAATAATAATTGTCTTTCCTTGCATCACAGCAACATGGAACCTTGTCAGAGAATCATGGAATAATTAGGGTTGAAATGGACCTAAAATCATCTCATTCCAGTCCTCTTCCACGGGCAGGGCCACCTTCACTAACCCAGGTTGCTCCAAGCCTTGTCCAGCCTGGCCTTGAACACTTCCAAAGACTGCGCAACCTGTTCCAGGGCCTCACCATCCTCACATCTTGAGAAACTCAGATTTTTCTTGGCCCTACTTTTTACTTCTCCTTCCACTCTTCTGACACACAACAGCTTTTTAGTTTTGCCAGACCAACAGTTTATGAGTCTTAACACTGAACTGGATCAAGAGATAATATATGGCAGCTTCAGTGGAAAAAGGAATTCTCACAAATGTCTATTGCTCCAATAATGCTCCTCTATGCTACTGAGTGCAGTATCTCCAATAACAAAATGAACTTCCTAAATCATTATGTCTGTTTTTGATATTCAAAAACATGTCCCCTTCTTTTTCAGAAGATAAATAGAATACTTCCAACATGCAATTTTAAAGTACATCAATTGAATTATCAACATTCCCCTGCCAATTGTTGGCATCGCTCCTTGCAGGCAAAATAGTTCAAGAAAGACTCACGGGTTTATTTTTCTCTTTCAATTTGCAATTAAGAATGAGGGTATTGTCACTCAGTTTCCAGTGGAGCATAAGAATGACATGGGAAATGGAATGTTGTGAGTTTTGGGGAGACTTACACAATCTGATTAGAGTTTCCACATGGAATAACATATCATTAAACACCATTGATCTTTTAAAGCATATCCTGAAATTACCTGCATAACAGAGGCAGGGTCAGCTCCTGGTCTGTGATTAGGGCAGTAGACAGAGGTTATAATCCACTGAAAATATTTGCTTTCACTGACTCCTGAGGATCCTTGGATGTCCATATTCCTTAGAGAAGGTACCCAGGTTAGACTGGATGAAAAAAGGAAATCAATGCAATCTCACCCTCAATATTTTTTTGTGCAAATCTGATTGCAATAGGGTTTTTTACAATATCAGAAAGAAATCCAAAGAAGACACAATTCTGCTGAAACTATGAAATGTTTATAAGTTGATGAAGAAGAAGAAATATGTATCAAATATATTTAGATGTAAATTTTATAATCTTATCGATTTTAAAGCACAATAATAACTGATGAGTAAAATGTGATATTAGCTCTTTATCTTCACACTGAAGAAACTTAAGCACAGAACTATTAGAGGCAATCTTTATTTATTTGCATTTTCTCAGATCAGACATCTTAATCTAATTATTGGCTTTGATACAAAAATTTAACATTGTGTTTTCAGAACTGTTCTGTCCCTGCAGATTCTGGTTTTTTGCTCTGTTGGAGTCAAACGTAGAGTTTCTTCAAATTTTTTCATCAAATAAAGATCCAGAGAGGGATTGAAAGACTTTATAGGAAGAATTCTCCTGAGGAAACTGAAATACATTTCTACCATGGAATTTTATTTTTACTCTGCACAGAGTCCAGGACAGTACTTGTCTATTGTAATAATTTTCTTTACAGGTTATCCTTTGTGCCGAAATTCCCAGAAAACAAATGTTTCTCAAAGGATCTTGTCTCAGACACACTTTTACCTTCTACTTCATGTCACACACGAATGCAGTGTCCCTGTCAGACCATCATGAGTGTCCCCAAAGTCTGGTGGTGTGACACCAAGGACTTTGTCATTTGTGTGTGACAATTACATCAGAAAATGCTCACTGGCCCTATCACAAAACAATTTCCCCCTTGATTTGCTAATTTCCTTTAATGCTCTCTTCATCCCATGGAGTGATCCCTCAGGTAGAAGAAAGAGTCTTCAGAATCCTGTTTTTCCCTATATTTCATCCATAAATCAGTGGTTTTACTCTGTGAAAATGTCAGCTAGCAGTAATCTCCTTAACATAGTACAATCCAAGTAAAAACTGAGAAGTTGACTATCAATAAGAAAAACAATTATAGCCTTTTAAAAATTTGTTTTTTAAAACATACATAGAATAAGAAAGCACATATTTGCAAATGTAGTTGACCTATACTCCCTCTTTATTTTATTTTATTTTTCAGAGTTTGTGCTTTCATTTGGAAAGCTCAATACTGATAAAAGTCACCAGGACAAACACTGCTTGGGAAAATCAACCTTGTGGAAATCTGGATGAGAGTAGGACATCACTGCGTGTACTGAATGACCTAAGCAAAATTTTAGCTCTCTCTGTAAAGTTTATGGATTCAAAGGGGATCTGGGACTATAATTTTTCACTTTGTTTCCAGTCCATAAGTGTTACCTGACTCCTATACCTATACTTATACTCAGCAAAAATACCTTCTCAACACTTTGCAACAGCTCAGTGCCCCAGAAAAATTTGGTTTCTCCATCCCAAGACCATCCATGAGGGATGGTATCTCCCTGAGCTTCATACCCCGAAGGAAAAGACTTTTTGATAAAGAGACTTTTTAACAAGGCCTGCAAAGACAAGGACAAGGATAAAAAATTTTAAGCTGACAGAGGGCAGGTTTAGATGAGATACTAGGAAGAAATTCTCCCCTATGAGGATGATGAGGCACTGGAAGAATTTGCCCAGAGAATTTTTGGATGCCTCATTCTGGCCAGGTTGGATGGGGCTTGGAGCAACCTGTTCCAGTGGAAGTTGTCCCTGGCCATGGCAGTGGGTTTCAAAGATGATGTTTATAAGTGCCTTCCAACCCAAACCATTCCATGATTCTGGGAAAGAGCCCTTGGTTAAACCACGTGGCTGATTTGCCTGTGCTGTGCTCCTCAGCAGCACTGATGAAAAATAAAACTGAGAAGTTTCCATGGAAACCCTGTCTTGAATTCAGCTAAGTTCATCAAGCCTAACGAGATTTAGAGGAAAGACTTCAGGGCTGATGAATTGGTATTTTCCCTGAAACATCTTAGTAGAAACCCTAGAAATGTTCATAGAGGCCTTTATGGTCCTCGTCAGCCTCTCTTAAGAGTCCAGCCATGGTTTTTGCAAAACAGAAAGATGCAGTGAATCACTCACATAAATATTCAGCTTCAGCTCCACTTGCACCTGTCAAAACTTCTGCTGCCTTTGCAGCTGAGTGAAATCTGGCCTGTTATTTGGCCTCGATGGTAATGCCAAGTATTTCTTTTTATTTAGCTTTTCCAGCAATCCTGTTACACTGAAATCTGCTTGTCTATTCTTAGATATCACCGCCACCACCTTGCTGTGATCGCTGGAGATAAAAGTTTATCCTGCAGGTTTATTATGCTTTGAGAAAACAAATTACTTCCTGACACTCACACGTCTCTCATTTTCAAGACCCTTAAATGATTCTCTCATTGACTTCCCAATTTCATCTTCTCAGCATCTACGTGAAGCTGACAGCCATCAGAAATTTAAAGAGATGCTGCTTCTGCTGAAGACTGAGAGCTGGAAAATTATATTGTATCTAGCTGTGAGAAAGAATGAATGAGGGGAAATAGTATTCCTGAAAAATCTTCATCAGCTGCAAACACACACACACCAGGAAAGGTCCCTTAAATGCAGTTTTTTCACTTCCCAGCTCTGTGCAAAGCATGACATCCAGATAATAAACAGAGAGAGATGATGATGAGAGGGGAAAAAAAAAGAACATTAAATATTGAGATAGAAATTCAGATTAAAAATAAAATGTCAAATAACTAAATATTTTCAAGATTTTTTTCCAACATGATAATTGCTTGAAATGCTGAATCCATTCCAAAATTTCCAGATGAGTTTTAGGGTCCCTTCCAGCCCAAACTATTCCATGATTCTATGATCTCTATGTTTGCTTTTAATTCCTCCTGTTTGCAGCACTCCAAGTGTACACAGGTTATTTGCATCTTCTCAGACTGGAAGGGAGAGCTCAATGTTTTGCTCAGGAATAGTCAAACCAAGGGGACACCTAATCCTGGGAGACTTTTATATATTAAGCTGGCAGCAGCATTCAAAATAGTCTTCCTATCCTCATTTATCCTGCAGCCCACTTGAATGCATAACAACAGACATGGGAATGTCACTTATTGGTAGCTAGGACTTCTGCATGCGGTGCTTTTAGAAATGCCACCTCTAAAAATCCCCTCCTATCTGCTTTGCAACTGAATCCTTCTTGATATTAATACAGTGCGTAAACAACTCTGTTTTGTAGCACATCTACTTGACTTTCTCAAGCAATGTACCCACTTTTCAGGTATTTCTGAACAGTGTCTCTTTATTTGCAAACATGTACCAACAGGGTACAGAGTCTTTCTATCCTTTGTTTGTGTCCTTTCTGTTAGAAATGAATGAATTTAAAGTGATTTTCCTTTACAATGGGGGACAGCTGCCTCTTGGTAAACAAGCACTCAGATGCCTTGGAGAACAAGTCCAGGAAATGCGGTGCAGTAATGAAAAATATGCACCAACATGCAAGGCACCCTTTCAGCCTCCCTCTCTCCCTGTTAACTGATTCCAAACATACTGAACCATTCAAGAAGAACATTAAGCTTTGGAGTAGATGGGAAGTTTTATGCCTTGTCATTATCTTCAGCTTCCAAAGCTGGCAAGCAAGTATGGAATAATAAAAAACCAACAGAAAAAACCCAAACCTCACACACACACCAACAACAAAACCCCACGAAAACCAACCAACCAAACAAAAAAAAGCAAATTAGAAACCCCCAGTGGTCTGGTCAGGATTCTTTATGTGTAATGCTCAGGGGATATAGGCAAAAAAATGTTTTGTCTTATTCAGGTAGCTAGCAGTTGAGACTGGGTGATGAGAAGGATATTATTCTTTACCTGGCAAGCCAGTATCTGTGCTAAATATAGAAGAAAGCAGCCAAAAAATAAACATTATTGTTCTTTACCTGGCAGTGCAGTATGTGTCCTAAATATAGAAGAAAACGCACAACAAATAAGTAATAGGATAGATAATATGTATATTTATGTATATAGGTTTGTCCTTCAAATCCCACAGCTTGAGTTCCAGCTGCCTTGAATGGCTGGAAATTTTAAAAGGAGTTTTGATGGAAATTCTTGTATTTCTACTGCCAAGGGATGTAGCAGAGCAAATCCCAAGCAAGCATGGATTATAAACATCACTCAGGAAAGCAAGAACATGAGGAAAAGAGCAAGGGAAAACTTCTTGGGTCTTTGGGTTAACCAACTCGGGCAGCATAGTCCCTCTTATTTTTGTTCCTGGAAGAAAATTAGCTGCAACCTTTGGTTTTGAGTTTCACTCACTCCTACATCCCTTCAAAATAAGCATGTTTTGGAGGAATATTCATTCAGAGATTTAGAACAGGTTAATTGTTATATAAAAGCAACCATGGAAAAGCATAAGACAAGCAGAATAGCAGAAGAGATGTTACAGGAAATATTTCTCTTTTTTTTTTCTTCTTTTTTTCTTTTTTAACAGTTCCCTAGCAAGATAAGGAAGCATTGCCATTGACTTACAGCCAGGATACACAGCCAGGATACTGAGAGGTGCATTTGTGCAGCACAGCACAAACCCTGAGCAGGACAGCAGGTCAGCAAGTGCATTTGCCATGGCAAGCTCAGGGGTGAGGTGCTGCTCCCAGGTGCAGATTTGCTGCAATCCAGCTGTGACAACGTGCAGGTTTGTGATGTCCCACCTTTGCAGGCAGACCCAGCATGGCTGAGTCCCTCTGTGCCAGAGAAGGTCAGAGTGCAGGGGAGGAGCCCATGGTTCACCTGTCATTCTCAGGGGTACACACTGCAGATATTTATTTCCCTCCAGATAACACATAGAACTATCCTCACTATGAGTACACAGACAGTAAACGGTGTTTTGTTCTAAGGGAGAGAGGTGAGATCTTCTCACTCTGTTTCCAGAAAGGAACATCAGAACTCATGTGGCAAGCCTCCTGCTTGGCAGCTCCATGTGCCATATCCTAATAGGATGCAAAACACCTGCCTGGCAAGATCAGGATTATAGGAGCTGAGCTCATGCATTGCATGGCTTTTTCTAATGAATCCCTCTTTAGCATACATTTATGCCAGTTGACAAAGTGAAAGAAGCAATTCCTTTAAATATTGAGCATTCATACGTAAATTGCAGCCTAGTGGAATCTTCCCCTATCCAAACGGAATCCTTTATCTATTTCTGTTATATAAGAAAAGCAAATAATTTCTTATCGGTTGACTTGGAAATACAGGCAAGTGTTCAGTAGGAGTATTATGAAGTGTCAGCTTTTCTACAGCATTTACTTTTCATGCTCCTAATTTCTCATTTCATTATCTTGTCTTATTCTCTTGCCATGTCAGTGTTTTGATTTGATGTCTTCCATGTGACAAGAGCTCTTGCTGTGTGAGCGATACAAATGCGGCTTTAAAAGTGGTACAACTTCCTATTAAGGCCCTTCCTCAGGAATTTCTTAAAGCTGCAACTGAGACAAGGCATAACCGGGGAAACTTTGATATGCACAGCAGGCTAAGCCCTCCTGCAGTCCCTGCCTTGGATTGCTCTGCAAAACCTTTCTTTGTGCTCGTGATTTGCAGGGGTTTGATCTGTTATTGCCCTGGCAAGGCAGAAGTGGCACATCACACTTTTATCTCTAAATGCTCTCACTTCAGTCAAGCAAGATGCTCAATAGCATCTTGTAGGAAAAAAAAATCATTGCTACTTTATGCCTGAAGAAAAGACAATAATTTTTCCTTGACTTTTTCTTGGGGTCCTTATCCCAAGCAGAAAATGAAAAACACAACTGGGACATAGGCAAGTGGACATCCTTGTCCTCAGAAAAAACCCGAGGGAGGCATCCAGGTTAGTAGTGACCATTGGGAATCTCAAGGCCATGTCTGCTGCTTTCAGGGGCAGTATTGAAAAAGTAAGGCTTCACTGGGTCTTGAAAAGGCAGAGCAGAGCACAGAACCTTCACAGAAGAAGGATGAGCCTGGGAGGCCACAAAGATGCTCTGAGGGCTGAGACACCTCTGCTCTGGATAAGACTTGGGAGAGTTAGGGCTGTTCATCCTGGAGAAGAGAAGGCTCCAGGGAGAGCTCAGAGCCCCTTCCAGTGTCTGAAAGAGCTCCAAGAGAGCTGCTGAGGGACTTTGGACAAGGAGCTCCAGTGGCAGGACAAGAGGGAATGTTTTTAAACTGATAGAGGGCAGGGTTAGGTTGGATATTAGGAAGAAATTCTGCTTTAGGAGCATGGTGAGGCCCTGGCACAGACTGTGCGTGCCCCATTCCTGGGAGTGTTCAAGGCCAGGTTGGACAGACTTGGAGCACCCTGGTCTAGTGGAAGATGTCCCTGCACATGGCAGGGGTTGGAACTGGGTGATGTTTAAGGTCCCTTCCAGCCTAAACCTTTCTGTGTTAGGAGAGAGAATGAGTAAAAACAGTTGAACTGATCCCGACTGTATCATGAGAAACAGACTTGGAAGAAGAAGGTCAGCTTCTCTGAAGAGCTCCATTTGATACAATACCAAGAATCAAGGAATGTCTTGCTAGAGAAGTATTTGGATTTTTTTCTCTTGATGGGCAAAAGTTACATCAGAAGATCCAGTCATAACCTCTCTCTCTTCTGGCTTTATCCCCTCACCACATCACGTTTTGGAAAGGAAATGCTGCAAACCTTACACACGAGGACTCACTTTAGGAATTTCACTGCATACAAGTGATTTTCACATGGAGCAAGCAAGACCCTGGAAAATGAACAACGCAGTGCAAGGGAAGTGCCTGACCAAATGTATTCAGTGGGATCAGGCAGGCTCCATTTGTACCACAACTCCCTTTGTAGGAATGAGAGCACAAGCTTTCATCTCTTCAGAATAAACTTTAATTAGCATAATGGGAAATTGCACCACTGGAATGAGCAGAATCATTTGTGTATATTCCAGCTGTATTTATGCTGTGAGCTGACTCACAACACAGAGCAATTCAACTCCAAGATCTCCTCATTTGCCAATATAAAGGAGGAAAAGACCAGATTCCCTAAGCAGATGAGAAGGCTGGAAGTTTTCCTCTTGTTCTGCAGAGCCGTTGTCACTGACAAAGGTTTGGGGCAAAAACAGGCAGAAGATGCTACCAAGGAAGGTTGTGTCCACCTCTGGTGTTCTCAGCATGAGGAAGGACAGAGACCTGTAGGAATGAGTCAAGAGGAGAGGAGAGGAGAGGAGAGGAGAGGAGAGGAGAGGAGAGGAGAGGAGAGGAGAGGAGAGGAGAGGAGAGGAGAGGAGAGGAGAGGAGAGGAGAGGAGAGGAGAGGAGAGGAGAGGAGAGGATCTCATTGCACTCTTGAAATGTTCAAAGCCAGGTTGAATTGGACTTTGAGCAACCTGGTCTAGTAAGAGTTGTACCTGCTTGTTGCAGCGGGCTGGAACTAAATTATCTTTAAGGCTGCTTCCAACACAAACTATTCTCATATTCTATAATCTTTTAATCACCTCAGAACTCCTCTCAAAAATCACTGCAGTGTTTGATTGTGCCCCATGGCTTGAGTCAAAGGAGAAGGTGGTCAGAGAAGATGCTGAGGAGTCACCAGGCTGTGATTCACCTCTTGTAAGAGCACGTGAGGACAAGGAACAGCTGAGATGGAGCTTGCAAATGTCCATCTGGACACCTCACACTGCTGTGTACACACCGTGTCCTCTACAGATTCCCAAATTCTCCACTGACTTACTCCTGAAAAATTATTCTGATAAAGACTGCACATCCTGGTGTAGACGGTACTACCAACTGAAATTGATTCAAAGATACATTTTTGAAAAAATTATAGTTACATATTTCAGAGTCAAATTATTTCTTTGTTCCCAAACTTGTTCTTCCAGTCTCTTTGGCATGATGAAACGGAGATGTTGTGTCATATCCACCTTGAAAAGAAATTGTCATCTTTAGAGGTGGAAAGACAGAGATGGAAAAAGAGTGAATCTAAGTCATATCTTCAGATTAGCGGTCTGGAAGTTAAGCACATAGCTTGAAAACAGAAGCGTCTTTTGCCTCTATCTTATTTTAATCACTGTTTTCATTTTTCCAAACTTGCGACTTATTTTAATTAAAACAACATACTTTCTAATTAGAAAAAAATTATCAGGTTAATCAACAGCTGTTCAATTCAAGTGGCATTCTGGAAATTAAATTTGTACCTCTTCTGACTGAGC
Organism: Sialia sialis; assembly: GCA_009812075.1. NCBI lineage: Eukaryota > Metazoa > Chordata > Aves > Passeriformes > Turdidae > Sialia > Sialia sialis. The sequence continues at coordinate 2,360,219 of VRYO01001463.1, forward strand.
TCAAATATCACCTCGGTATCTTTAGTTTTCTAAATCAATATATTTGGGAGTGTATTAGTTAGACTCCTTATGATTCTGGGTTAAATTCTTCAGGAATATTGGCTGAAATTACATGAATGGCTGAGTTCATGCATGCAGATGGAAAATTATATCCTTCCAAACAAGAGGATGTGAAGCTTGTTGAGGTGAAACAGGGATTAAAATCCTTTGTCTGATGCAGGGAATTTATCCTGTGTGTTGATCCTATCTTAACTTTGTCCCATTATAAAGATACACAGCCATTTCCACAGGGATGAAAAATTGTTCATTTCTGGTCAATTTGAAATGAAATTGTTTATTTGTAGGTCAGTCAGTGAACTGAAATACCCCTTTTTCTGTGCAATCCTTGTTCTGCTTAAAACAAAACCAGGGCTGAGATGCTTTGATTTCATAGAAAAAGCCACACTGTAACAAAGCGTGGACAAGAATCTGAAGTAAGAAGGTAAGAAGTGGATCAGGATGTGACAGAAAAGATGTCCAGGTGAAAAATCAAGGAACAATACATAAGATAAAACTCCTGACACTCAGCACAGACAGTTAATGGACTGAAGAACAACAGTGAAAAAAAAAGGTTTGAAAAACACTTCCCTACTTTTGCAGATTTTTTTTGTCCTAATGGAAAATAGCTAGAAAAAATGGGAAAATAACAACAGGAAGGTTAAAAAAAAAAATAACAAGGAGGGACAGGGAAGGGGTGGGGGAATGGACAGAAAGAGAACTCTGAAACACTCTTTCCCTAAAAAAAAATGCTAAGCTTGAATACCTGGTACCCCATTAGCACTGGGAAACTAATTTCTGAATAACCTCTATTTATATGGCTCACTTATATGATTTCAGCACTTGGTTTCTAATATACAGTCTGACTGCTGGGAATTCATGTTTTCCTGAAGGCTTGCTGGTCATTGCAAATCTCCAGTAATAAAGGGTGTTTAATCAGGGATCCCTACTCCCCAGAGAAATTCTTCTGGCCCATACATTTTTAAGGATCTCAAGGCTCTGAGAGTTATTTCCAGAAGCAGACACACAGGCAGGGTTTGCTTAATCCACACCAAGAATTTGCTTCTTTGCTATTAAACCTGAACAAAAATATTTTTAGAAGTGGAGAATGAAAAGCAAATCCATCAAGGTGGTTATGTTGCAGTGCTTCCATGAATCAGTAGTTTCCTGGGTTTCCTGGTTTTGACTAAGCTGAAAATTATTTCCAGACTCCGATGCTTCAGGCCCTGGACATTCTTCAACAGTTAGAGATGTGCCTGCTGCAGATGAGAGCAGCACTGGCTGTAAAACCATTGGTTTATGTCCAAATTCTCTCTCCCAGATTTGTCAGTCTCAAACATATTCTAGCAGAAAGGTTTGGAGGAGACCTCTTTTGAGGGTTTGTTCAGTCAGTTCTTGGGGTTTTTTTTCCTATTTCCTGGGAAAATGAGGGACCTTGAGTTTTTGAGATTCACCTGAGATTGCTCCTGACAGCAGACAAACGGAAGATAAGAGATTCATCTTTTCTTAAAAAAAAAAAAAAAATCTTTAGGAACATGATAGCAAAATTGGAAATAAACAGAGAAACAGAAAAACCAATAAAAGGTGAGGTGAGATTATAGTGTCTCCTTTTCTAGCTGCCACTTTGGATTGCTCTGTGGGACACCACTGTGTTGGGATCCAAGGTCATGATCCCTTCTCCCATCTGACTGTTTCTATTCAGAATTGACAACCTCCCTAAAACATCTTTCCTCACTGACACTCAAGGTTTTTCTGTCTATGAATAAGTTTCAATTAAGCTTCTTAGCAGATTTTAAGGATTCCCCAGGCTCTCTTGTAGTTTAGGAAACCTTTTCCTGCTGCAAAATTCTCCAGCTGCTTCCTGTCTGCCACAAACACAGATGGAGCTACACTGGTTGAAGCAATGATAGTTTCACTTTGATATGCAGACAGAACATTTGTAGGGCTGATTCATCCTCCCCTGAGGACTTTTATCTCAAGAAGTCAAGGGAAGATCACTTTCTTTCTCTCATATTATAAATTAATACATCATCAAAGTTTGGTTTGTAGCTCACCACCCTGGACACAAGGAAGAAATATTTAGGACAGATTATTCAGACCCCTCTCCCTGCATCCCCACCCCTCTGCAAGGTTATTTTAGGGCTAGGAGCCATGAGGATATCCAAGAAGTCCTCTTCTACATCTGCCAGGGAACCACCCTACACCCCATGAACGAGATTTCACCCACAATCACATCTATTTATTAAATTTCCTAGTAAAAAAGTATGATGACAGTGATGATGATGATGATGAGCACTATTAGAATGATGAGGTATTTAACAGTCCAAATCTGCTTTGCTGGTGACTCAGACCAGGAAACAAAGGCTTCCAACTTCACTGGCAATAACCTAGCAGCCTCCTGAGAAGAATTATCTTGAGGGGAAGGTGTGAATTGAGAAGGAAATAATGTCCTAGAATAATTCAGGCTCAATCATCAGCTCAGCACTGCCAAGGCCATCACTAAACCATGTCCTCAAGTCACATCCACATGTCTTTGAAATCCCTCCAGGTATGGTGACTCCACCACTGCCCTCGGCAGCCTGGCCCAGTGTTTGACAGCTCTTTCTGTAAAGAAATAGCTCTTGTTTTGTTGCAAAAACAGAAGTGTTTTTAGTCTGCTCAAAAGCAGATAAAATTCATCAATCAGCCAGGGATGGAGGAAACCATTGAATACAACTTTCAACATTCCAGCAGATCATATGATGGGTAAATATGCAAGGGTGGTAGACAGGACACCTGAATTATCCTGCTGATTTGGCACTGCTTTGAAAAACCCAGCTGTGGAAATACCTCCCCACACTCTGTATTAATGTCTGATATGATTAAATGTTAGATTCCTGTCCTCGTCAGGAGTCTTCTAAATATAAATAATAAGAATAATCTTTAAATGCCTGTAAGAAAAAAAATTATATGGTAAAAAAGATTTTAAAATAGGACAACAGAAATCTTGTTGTTTTTCTGCTCACCATGAAGCAATTCAGTGAGGTCAGCAGGAACAAGCATCATCCAACAACTCTCATTTATTCCTGTTTTCCCATCTGCCTACACTATAATTACACACCAAAAAATAACAATAAAAATACATTGATACAGTTACTAACCCAAGCACTCTTAGCTTTGGAAATGCTACAATGGATTTTAACTGTTAGTGAATTATTAATTCGATCTGGCAACATAAGTTAGATCCCACATACATTTATGTTATTATTCATATATTTTTAACCATAGAAATATATTTTTACTTTCATCTTTGGGAAACTCTACCAGGAAACTTGGTATTTGATGATATTTGTTATTATTTGAGGATGGAAGGTGAGCGGTGAGACTTTGAATCATATTTTTCTCATATTAGGATCTAAAGCTGTGTAAACCCATTCCATTCTGAAAAACTTGATCCCCCATTCCCCAGGCCTATAGATTCTACAGGTTCTATGTTGTGAGCCATAATTAAAACTCTTCATCTGCAGTATTTAACCTGCTATAGTCCAGAACTCCTCAAAGAAATTCCTGCTCAGCTTTTGGCTGGAAGATATCCAGAACAGGAAATATATTTGAGAATTCTGATTTTAGTGTTAGTCTTATCTCCAAGGACCAGCACTTTCTTCAGATTTAGATTGGTTTTTCAGGATGAAAAAGTTCTTTTGAAATGCTCACTGGAAGCAAAAGGAAAAGAAAATCCCCAGAATTTTTCGGAAATGTTGGAACAACTGAAATATTTTACTAACCTGACTCCTGAAAATGGGCAGACCCACTTTGATTAAGTTTTCTAAAAATAAAAGTTAATAAGACACAATTTGCTAAGGCAACTGCTGAGGAGAGGGAAAATGTTAACCTTGGAATAAGAGATTGTTGTAGATAACCAAATATCAGTGTTTAGAATGGAAAATCTCTGCCAACCTTCCCTCTGGCACCAGTGCTCTGCTGTCAGGGTTGTACTTGATACAATCTAGTAATTAAAACAAATAAGAAGGTCTCAATGGGTAGTGAGTTCATTCCAAAATTCCTTGCTAACTTGTTCATTCCCAAAAGTGATGCTATGAAGTCCTGGGGAGAAAAAGAAGAGAAATGAAAATGGATTTTGAGACTCAGACACAGCAGCATTAATTCTGTGTTACACAAAACTATCGCATCATTCTCACTATTCTTTTAAGATTGAATGAGATTAAGGGCTGACATCTTTCTGGGTCTTTATCTTCATATCTAGAATTCCAGGAGGGAGCTCAGCAAATCCAGTACATGATAAAAGGGAATTTCACCATGTAGTACCTAGGAGAATATTTCTATCTAGGGAGAAGAACCCACAGGCAGAAATGGGCTCAATCCACCCTGGTGCTGAGCTGCAAGCATCGAATCCTTAATGTCTGTCATGCCATGCCAAATCTATTTGTATTCCAGGATTATTGATCCCTATCAGGAACTCAGCACCAGGAGTCTGGACTGCTGGCTGGGCTCAGCAGGAGGTGGTGAAAAGTTGAGTCAATATTCACCTTCCCATGCAAATAAAGGTAGAGGTTTCACAAGAGCTTGTCAAGGACTATGGAATGATCTCCACCAAGGCACGAGTATCCTCAAGTGCCTTACAGGGCTCTCAAAGCACAGACCTCCTCCTACATAAATACAGGAGAAAATCAATGGAGCCTGTAAGGAAATTCTGTGCTGCCTATACAATTCTTCTTGGAAAAGGACAATAGAAAGAAGGAAACCAGCAGCACAGATATTATTCATACTGAACTATATCCCTTATTACACTCCTAGGGGTTGTACTGATGTTGTCACAACAAAAACGTTAAAGCAGCAGAATGGATTTCCAAGGGCTTAACTGCATGAGTCAAACCTTTTACTAACATCATCCTTCTGACAATTTTCTTGCTGTAAACATTATAATCAGAGTTGCACTGGCATTTCCATTTCAGTCTCATTCCCAGCTGCTGGTGAGTTTTCTGATGGCTGTTAACATAATTTAGAGGAACTCTAAATGATGGTCCAAGCTGTTCTCACTCTCAACTGGCCTGTAACCTGTACAGGAGTGACATCATGGGGAATTAGCTTCTCTTAGCACTGAACATCTCATGATTTTCCCCACCCCTTGGAAAGGTAAAATAACAACCTTAATTTTATCAGTATCTGAATCAAAGTGATTGTTTCAAGTTCATTTATTCCATGTGTCACAAAGAGAAATCTGAGGCACGGTGTACATTGCACATTTTCTTCCCCTGGCTTGTCTTATCTCTTGTTTGCTGCCAAACTGTCCAATGCAAATAAACTGTGATTTCAAGGGGAAAGTCAGAGAAGAAGTGCTGTGGAGTTGATGGATATTTACTTTGACTTTGTGACTGGAGGCAGAACACAAGGCAGGGAATATCTGAACAGCCTAGAAAGGAATACACAGTTGTCATTTCTCCAGTCACTGGTCCAGGTGATCTCATTAACAGAAGCCTATTTTATCAGTGGAGATTGTTGCCACAATGTCTTGATCAAAGTAAACGCTTTGCTGGGTACACACACACAGTCAGAGCCAAATATTCCAAACAGCCTGGATATGTTACGGAAGAGCTGAAAGAATTTTACCTTTCTCTGCGCTATTAATATCTTCCCATCAGCTAATGCATTTTTCCTTCTGTGCTCAGAGATGTCTCAGCAGGGAGCACAGACTTGCTGGAGCCCCTTAGGGTACATAAAATTTCACAGGGTGTAGGGGAGCTGCTTAAAGACACTTAGATAAGTTAAAATGACTTAACTAAGGTGCAGACAACAACCCAAGGTCAATGCAGGATACAGGGCAGTGCAGCACTTGTCAATTTTGCTTTGAAAGAAATGCCAGTTTCTTAAAGGTCTATTTGCTTGTTTCTTTTTTCAGATAGCTATGTTTTAATGAAATATGAAAATGGGAAAATGTTATATTTCAGAGATTTATTTTTGTAAGATGGCTCTAAATGCTCTCCAGATTAGTCAATGGCAGCTGTTTAAGCACTGGGGGAAATGAAGTCTCTCCTGCTCTGAGTCTTAGCATTTTCTTGCCAAACTCTCCTTTCCCTCCAAGATTTCAAATGGTGCTCCTTTATTTTTAATATGGAACAAAACTAAACCTTGATGCCTTCACCTTTTGGTGGAAGACCATTCTCCATTCTGGGTTGCATCTGGCCTTGCACAGATAAGGGGAGAGATGGTTTCTGTGAAATGTTCCTTGCACAGCCATTTTCACAGCCAGTCTTGACCGTGCTGGAAGTCCTGTCCTTCTCCAAGTGAGATCAGGGCTTAACCTCTTCATTCTGTGCCCCACATCATTTTCACAAGAACCTTCTAGGAAGTTCTGTAAGGGAATTTTTTTCAAGAATTGTCACTGCAGCAAGGGGTGTTGTGTTCTCTTCTCCTTCCATACCCACAAAACCTATTCTCAGGTGTGAGTTTATGTCCGATGACCTCCAACAACTCCTTCTGTATTTGTTGGTGTCTGACTCCAGGAAATCTCACCCTTCCCCAACAAGAGGATTTATGTGATTTTTGTGCTCACAGGAACATCTGAAGTCAAGATGCCAGTGCTCTCATTGCCACTCCAGACAGGAAACTACCTCCTGTGATGTGGCTCATAATAAAATGCCATTTCTTTTATTGAGTATTTTGTATTTAGTTTACTATTTTGTCTCCTTTATATGTCCATTTACTTCTATGATCAGCATTTAATAAAATATGGCACACAGATGGTTTTGTTTGCTTCACTTACTGTTCAGCACCTGAATGAAAATCTTGAATGTAAGAGCATCGGGCAGGGAGCAAAAATAGATGTCATTTTATTTCTCACGTCTTAGAAATCTCTTCATTATTTCCTTGTTTCCAGCACTCTTATCCCCAAAGGCTCTCTATTTGTCACCATTCAAATGTTAATTTTATTAGACTATGCTGCACATGGAATTACTCTCATATAATCCATTGCCTACTTGTTTCCCTCATGTATGATTAGCTTTTGCCTCCAGATCTTTATATAATACTCAATAGAGAAATATCACCATTTTCTGGGTGTTAGGGTAAATAATCCTCAATCTCTGCAAGAGACTTGGACATTATGACCATTTCATTAACAAACAGAGAAATGAGACCTGCAGGTTTCACTGCTCTTCTGCCAGTGAATTTGATTCCAGATAGATCAAGGGGTTTGTGATGGGTTTGCTGCTTATATGACCAAGATGGGACTTAAGCCAACATTTCCTGGAGTTACATCCTGTGCTAATCCTCAAGAAAGTTTGTTTTTAATCTCAATGATTTAACATGGAGCAAAATGTGACACGATGGCTCTGTGGCAGAAAAAAGAGAACAATCCCAACCACTTATGTCCCAGTGCTGGTACAACATCAGTGAATCTTGGGCTTGATGGACTTTGAAACAAAATTCAAGTGGGTTTGGATGCTGGTGAGAAAGTTGAGAGGAAACTTAAAGTTCTGCAGACAATACAGAGAAAAAATGTGCAGGAATAACAGGCCTTTTGCAGGGGTGTGTATGTCTAGAAGTACCCCCTCTACTTCCCTGGTTCTTTTGTCATTTGGGTTTTTCTAAGGGAAAAAAAGAAACATACCTGGCAATGCCTTAACTTTTCCCAGCTGTATCTGACTTAAAAAAAAAACAAAGCTCTCCATTCCTCAGTTCTATAGAGATACAGAATGTATAGCTGTAAATCAGAGGGAATCCTTAATCGTTCACATGAGGATACAGCTTTTATATACTAGCAAGGAATCAAGAGTCTGCTCTGACTGACATGAGGGAATAAATCTGCTTCTCAGCATGAGTTACTAGAAAGAGGTTTTGGCATCTAAAGCAGAAGTGTGGTGCCCCACAGAGCTTTGGGCTTCCTCTCCTCATTCCTTCTGTCTCCTGAATTCATTGTCCTGGGGTGGCCTCCTCCCAGATGGGTCCCTCCCTTTGACTTGCTTAACCCACAGCTCCTCTGAAGATGAGAGGTGCACAGGAGGGAAACACCTGAGGACGGAGCACATGGGATTCACTGCTGCCTTTAGAAGATCCACATAATGGAGCCTCTCCCAAATCCATCCACCAAGGCATCAGTATTCCCACTTCTGCTCTGAAGGGACACAGTCTGCCCCAGTATGGATACAATTCCTCCCAGCACAAAGGCAACTGGCATAGTCTGAGGAGATGGGGGTGCTGCTTTAGCCTCACTGCTGATCTGGCCAAACAACAGCACTTCCAGAGGCCTGGCATCATCTGACCCATGCAGGGATAAGCCACATCCCCTTTAATTGCCTTGTCCTCTAATTAAAAGAAGAATATATGAGCCTAAAATATATCCTAGGAGACTGGGTCCAATAACCTGCACAAAGAGATGTAAATAATGAGGCCACACAAAAATGGCCATTGTCTGCAGTTTTTCCTTTTTTAGTGCCACAAATTCCATACTAAATGCATTAGAGAGGGTAAAGAATATAACTCCTGCCTATTTGCTGCACTCCCAGATATTCCCTGACATTATTTTGGCCATGGTTTTTTTTCCATTTTCAGTCTTCTCAAGTCCTGTGGCAACAAAGCTCCAGACATTTACAGCTACTCTGTTTAAATATACATATAGAGTTATAGAATCATAGATCAGCTTGGGTCAAAAGGGACCTTAAAGATCATCTCATTCCAGCCCCTTGCCATGGTCAGGAACACCTTTCTCTAGACCAGGCTGGTCCAAGACCCAAGACTTCCAGGGCTGGGGCAGCCACAACTTCTCTGGGAAATCTGTTTCAGTCTCTCTACTCTCACAGAAGAATTTCTTCCTAAAATCAAATCTAAACCCACCCTCTGCCAGTTTGAAGCCATTCCCCCTTGTCCTGTCACTCCAGGCTCTTGTAAATAGTCCCTCTCCATCCTTTTGTGTCTGCTCCCCTCAGGCACCAGAAGATCACAGTTAGGTCACCCCTAAGCCTTGTCTTTTCCAGACTGAACAATCCCAATTCTCTCAGCCTTTCCTCACAGCACAGCTGCTCCATCCCTCTGATCACCTTGGTGGTTTCCTCTGAACTCCTCCACCACCTCCAAATCCTTTCTGTGTTGGGGACCCCAGATCTGGAGGTGGGGTCTCACCAGAGTGCAGTAGAGGAGCTGAATCACCTCAGTTATGTACTTTCTTTTGTTGGTTTGTTTGTTTAAAATCCATGTCCTGTGATTTCAGGGAGTTTTCCCTACTCACTGGACTGATCTCATCCACCACCATTTTTATTACAATATTCTTGAGGATAGCCCCCTCACATTTTTGTTCTCCATACTGAAGATTCCCCAACTTTATATTGTCTCTCCATGAAGCAACTTCTCCTTTCCATGAGCAGTGTGATTTGTCATTCTCTGCATCCTTTTTAGCTGTTGGTTTGTTGTTTTTTTTTTTTTAAACTTGAATAGGTTTGTGCATCTGCATGAAAGAAAAAGTGTATTTTCCACAAAAATGTTCAAACTTGATTTGACAATACTAAAAGATAGGGAACACACAGCTTCCCTTGCTTTTTTGTTGCAGTGACTAATAGCCCCTACTGCTAAAAAATGCCAGTTATTACTATTTGCTTGTCTGTCTTTGCCTGCTGCTCCTTCGTGAAATGTGTTTTTCTGGTAGGTTGAAGGTACTCTTTACCACCCAGTATTTTGCCTTTGCAAAAGCCTTTTATACCTTGTGCACAAAGCACTTTCCAGAGTCTATTTTTTAATCTCTTCTTTCACAAACTGAAACAATTGAGTTCTTTACATTGATCACTGCCCAGTCTTATATCCAGATTGCAAATCATGTCTGGCATCACTTCCAGAGCTGGTGTCCTCATTGGGTGGGGAAATAGCATCAACTTGTCCTTCATGCACCCAAGATCTCATTAGCACTGTTTTCCCATTAGCTCTGCAGCTCAGAAAACACTAAATAAGTGGCTCATCCACTGTGCCATGCAGGTGCTTTTCTTAGACTTGCAGGTCAGGATGTCCTCTTTGTTCCTAGATGTACAACCATCCCTTCAGCAACTGCAAATGCTGATCTTCTGCAAAGGATGCAAACAAGAAGCTCTAGGCAGCTTGGCAATTTTATTCTGAACAATCCACTATTTCCCTAATCAGCTGTGTCTAAGAGGGAAGTAATTAAATTATAATGTTGGTAAGGTGCTCCCTTGGGAGGCTGGAGTGAAGGTAGAGGCTGGTTTTCTTCTTAACGGCTGAGCACTCTAAAAGCAGGAGTTTAGGAGGGCTTTCCAGCCTGCTTCTTCTTAGTTCACCCAGTGACTCACAAGAACAGGACTCCCAAATCCCCACGAGGTGAAGGTGCAAAACACTCACCCTTGAGAGTAAGAGCAGATGGATGAGGCACACAGCACATCAATACTGCAGTGTTTTATTATGTGCCTCAATATTGAAATTCCAGGTACTTATGTAGCTTTAGATATTGTCACATAATGACAGGAAACTGCAAGGATTCTGTATCTTAGTGAGAGTTTTCAGTGCCCAGATTTTGGATTGAATTTCTGCTTGTAGTCTTTCTTGTTTTGATCCAGGTTTTTCATGTCTTTGCCTTTCTTTTAACTTGAGCACTGAAAGCATATGCCTTGAATTGCTGAGAAGATATATCTCTACTTGTGCCTCTCCCTATGTTATAGAGAAACAAGATTGATGGTAAATTGCCAGTGCTGCTGAACAGAGATGAAGCTTTAGTCTTCATTTGTGTGCATGCTTTTGTACAGGCCCACGCACTACTAACCTTACAGAAGATGAAAGTGTTCTTAATCGGAGCAGAAAACGTGGAGAAAAATATCACACAGTGCAGCCAAGAAGAAAAACTCTCAGTGGCACTCAGTTTGGGAGGCATTTGTTCTGTCCTCCTTTGCAGTTTGTTTCGTTTTGACTCTTTTTGTTGTTGTTGCTGTTGTTCAATTTTCTGCAAGAAAGCAATTAAATTAATAGAAATTGATTGGTGTATCTACAGTTATGTACAGGGAGGTTGGGCTACACTGGGCACATATATCACAAACTTTCCTATCATGGTTTCTTACTGAAATCATTTGTTAAAGTTCACTTTGGCTTCATTCTGGTCCAATTTTTACCACCATGACACCTAAGCCTACTCTTCAGTCCCTATCCCAGCTTTTGCTTTCACTGGAAAAAGTAAAAAGTGTCAATTCAAGACAGACTGGATGCAAGGTATAATAAATAGCATAAAATCAGACATTGCTGTTTCATTCCACAGCTTCAAACAATTTTACAATCAGTGAATTCCACCTCACAATAACCTTGAGAATAAGGAATATTATTATCCTTGGACAAATATTTCCCTGAGGATGTGAGCAAAGGATTTTTCATGTAAACCAGCATCACAGTGGGACTATGCTAACTTTTATCTGCTGAGGTTCTGCTATAAAATAAAACTCAGGGAGCCAAACAAACATAAGCAAAAATTATTTCCTTGTAAGGTAATCTTGTGGAGAGATATACATATCCTTGTTATGCAGGGTGGGTTGAAGCCTATAGCAGAAATTGCTAATTATAGCAGTCAGCTCCATACTTGTTTTATTTAGCTGCATCAAACTCTTTCCACAGCCTAACCCTATGCAGAAGGGCAGGCTATGTGCCCTTCCTCTGTGCCCCCTGTGACTTTAGATGTGTTTCCCCCAGGGGTGTTTGAGCAGAATAACTCCCAATCCACCCCCTCCCACCTTTTCAGTGGTTTGCTGAGCCCCACCAAACCCGCGATGTCCTTGTCAGCTCTACCCAAAGCTTTCTCTGAGGAGCTGTCAGCAAAATGTCCTTCCCTAGCAAGTCCTTGGTTAAATCAAAGGTAACAGAAAGGATTGGCCTAAGAGATTCATGAGCAGGAGTTGAGTAAAAAAAGGAAGACAAGAAGAGGTTGTGGATGTGAAAGCAGAATGATAGAACATTTGGGTTGGAAGGGATCTTAGAGATAATTTAATTCCACTCTCCTGCTATGGGCAGGGACACCTTCCACCAGAGCCTCATCCTGGCAGTGAATACTTCCAGGGCTGGGACATCCAAAATTCCTCTGGGCAACCCTACCCAGTGCCCTGCTGTATTGCCCAAAGGAGCTCTGTGGTGCTGCCATGAAAAAGTGACAGGGGGGATCTTGTGCTGGCAAGGTCTAGCAGGAAAAATCCCAGCCCAGGGCTGTGCCCCACATCAGTGGCGGGTGTCTATCAGCTAAACCCACTGGTTCCTTATCCTGCACCTCTCTGCTCTGCTGCTGCTGGAAATGGGTTCCCAAAAATTGCAGTAAGGGATGTCTCACAAAGGTGGCATGAAGACTGTTAAACTGGTCTTTGCACAACACCACGTGCATGAAAAACCAATGCACAATCCAATAATCAGAGAGGGTGTCAAAGAATTCCTTGGCACAGCTTGAATCAAAGCTTGGGTCCACTGTGATATTTTGCCCAGTTTTCATAGGAATTTGAAGCAATCCTTTCCCTGACAAACAATTAGAGAAGACACATGAGTGAATCCTTTTCCAGCCTGCTCCTCACCAAGGCATGAAGTCAATTGCTGGTGCCACAAATCTTGGAAATGGCAGATTTCCTAATCCCAGAGTTTAATTCTTGGCATTTTTTGATAGCTTTCTAAGCAGGAGGCAAATAAGCTTGATCAGTCTTTCAAGCTGATTGTGCCAGCATCCAACAGGCAGCCTTTACTTCAACATCCAAAGTCTCACATAGCACCACGGGCAGGATAAACAGGACACTTCCTGAAGGGATCAGGAAGATTTCTCCCAATAGAATTAAAATAGGATAAACACACCTCATGCTTTCCAGCAAGAGCTCTCAGAGGGCCAGTGTAGAAAACATTTACCACAGTACAGAAGATTTGTCTGGCCCAATTTTATTGTTGCTGATGCTCTGAGAACAGCATAGGGTAGCAGTCTGGATTTGATAAGAAATGTTTACAGTTGTTGTCACTCCTGCACCCAAGCTTATCCTGGCTTCCAGCCTGGATTATCATAATCCAAATCCTATTTTTCTTTTTTAGTTGCTTGCAGTAGTGAATGGGAATAAATGGGATTAATCAATGATATTCAGCATAGTATTGGAACACATTTAGCCATAACCCCTCAGTGAGTTCAGTCTGAACACAATAAATTTGTTATGTGGGAATGCATTCCACACTTTTGCCTCTTGTTTTCTTTATGGTGTCCCAAAGACCATAGGACACCATGTCCCAACCACCTCTTGACAGAGTAGTTGACTGTACACAAATTTTTGGCTTAAAAACCCTAGACTGGTTTAAAGCGTGTAGATGTTCTTATTTTGCACTGCACATGTTATCAGAAAAGGATTACAAATATTCAGACTGCACATCTGGCAGAATAGAGGAGATGGAAAATCCTGGGAAGGGCAGCTGAAGGCATTATCTTCTTCAGCTGGGGCAACTGGAGCCAGAGAATGATGCTCCTAAAATCTGAGTAAGACTGCAACACTTACACTGCTAAAACGTTCAAGAGCAATCGGTGCTCATGAACAAAACAAAAGAAAAACTAAAACCTTATATTTCTTATGAAAGTAGAATTCTTCATTGAAAGAGATTCACAAAAAAATGTCTGTCCTGTGGCTACATTTTTCTCATATTCCATAAAATGAATGCAAGGGTTAGAAGTGTCTCTTGGCTTGTTTCTGTTCTGGTTTATGCACATTGAATTCACTTTGCAGTTTTCTTTGGGAAGCACTAGCAAGGGTTCACTTTTTTATACTTAGCCATCTGTATTCACTAAGTTAGCAAGCAAGCAAAGTGAGAATTATGACACTTTATGCTAAATACATGATACTTGATGGCTCTGCACATGGCATATGGCACTTCACGGGGCTGCACAGGGAGACTTAAAGAAGAAGAAAGGCTAAGAAGAGACATCTGACACAGGATAAGTAAAAGAGCAAAAGTGGAAAAATCTTTTCTGGAAATCAGGGAATTAAAAAAAAAAGTACAAAGAAAAAGAAGTAACTTTTTTGTTTTAAATTCATTTAAACTCAGAACTTGCTCACACAGAGCAGTGGAAGAGTGAATAGATAAAAGGGTTCAGATGCTTTATCATTCACAGAGCAGAAAGTGTAAAGTCTTGGCCCCAAAAGGATCAGAGACACCTTTAATGCAGTCAGGAGCTCCTCAAGGATGGCAAACCATAATTGCAGAAGCAGGTCAGATGTGGGACCAGACCTGCAAAGACCCAAACCAAAGACTAAATCCAAATAATGAAGAAAAGGGGAGCAAGGAAAGAACTTCTGCTACGGTTTCACATTGGAAAATACCAATGTGGGGTGGGGGAGGGGTAAAAAAAGGCCTTTAAAAGACACTTACTAGAGTCTTTAGCACCAATACCTTAACTTTCACTATGTAAAGTTATTGCTGTGAGAAATTATCTGAGATCTCCAATTATCTGTGCCAAAAAAAAAACAAGCAACATGATAAATTCCAGGGATTTTTTGGTACAGATCAACCATTATTACCATTTCCAGACATGCCACAGGAAAAAAATAATATTGCTATTTGTTTATACAATCAATTTTATTCACTACTGCTTCCTCATAGACCAAGATCTAAACCCACAGAAAACCAAGAGGAAAGTGATAACAGGGATTATAACTCTTTCCCAAGAAATGCGTAAAGATGAAGAAAAGAAGTTCATTAGGGATGGATTTATTGACTGTATTAGAAATGAGCCAAGAGTTCTGTCCTGCAATTGTTCACATTTACTCACAAAAGGAAATTTACCTACGGTTGGTGGGGATTTGTGGTGGGAAGGTGCAGTCTGCTGAGCAGGGAGTGGCTTCACACACATATCAGGGTGCCCAGAAGAGGAATTCCAAAAAGGAAATCTGGAAATGTCCAAGGCCAGGTTGGATGGGGATTGAAGCAAGGAAAGGTGTCCCTGCCCACGGCAGACGTGTTGGAATGAGATGATCTTTAAGGTTCCTTCAGACTCAAACCATTCTATGATTTTGTATTGCACCCAAACGTCCGGCAGGTGAATTGCTGTAATCCCAAAAGACCTCAAAAAGTCATTGAATGGCAGAACTCTGGAAATAGCACCTTGAGAATTAAGAAGCACTCAATTGTTTTCCTTCATTCTCTGGTGCTCTTGGAGATCTTTGTGGTGCCTGACCTACTGGTCTGCTTTCCCCACAGTTTATGCATATCAAAAGTGTGTGTTCATCCTAAATGTTCTTCCTTCTTCCTGGAATACAGAAATATAGATAATTTCCTCAGGAATAAAACAGGAGGAATTAGAGGCTGCTTCATCCTGTCTGAGGTAAGGTTGTTTCCACACACAGGAAAACTGCAGCTCAGTGAAGGAGATTTCATCACAGGGTGGGAGCCAGGGGTGGAAAGGTTTCTTTTCTTCCCTTGAACAGGCAAGAATCACCTGAGTTTACCCGAAGACTGCACAGCTTTTCCTTTTTTTTTTTTTTTTTTTTTTCAGTACAACCATTTTAAAACCATTGAAACAACACCGCAAAAGCAGTAAAATCTCCTGAAAAGTGACTTACCAAAAATAAATGGCAGTTTGTTACCCCACTGGCTTTCTATCTACACATGTGCTCAGTCCTGTTTCATGTTTATGCATCAACAGATTCCAAAAATAAACAAGTAAGCAAATGGCAGTTCATCCATGGTGTTGAAAATATCAGACAATCTAAAAGAAAGCTGTTTCCTCCAGCGTGTCCTGAAAGGTTGTCAGGAAGGAGGATCCTGTTGGAGATGCTCTGGGGTAGACTCTGCTTTACTCAGCTTCTAAGCAACTATGCATCAATGAGGAGCTCAGTCAAAGAAAAATCTGACTTCAGCACATGTCAGAGCAGTCCTCCGTGGTTTGAAAATGTGATCCAAGGTTTAAATCCTAGAAGAAAGGCTTGTAGCTTATTCCTTGTGCTACCAGAAAGCAAAGGAAGAGGGAAAAATATAAATAAAAATAATTAAATAAATAAGCAGACTTTAGGGATTCATTTTGCCAATGGTTTTGTCATTGGCTCTTCCTCAATCGATCAGATTTTTAGACAGTTCATGTGAAAGGCATCAGAAGACAACCCAACTTCTCCTAGAAAGATTGGATCTTGAACATACTGAGGAATTCCAAAGCAGTAACACAAAAATTCCTGCAGCTTTAGCAGCTCTCTCAGCTCAGTAGAAAAATTTACCTTGCTGCTTTCTCTTTATTATTTTCATAAAACTCCAGGTGCCATGAACCACTTTGTTATAAAAAAAACCTATATTCTTGTTTGAAAATAAGAAAAAAACTGTTTCTAGTTCTCCTGATTACAAACAAACTCAGAAATTGAATTCTTAATTGCTTAAATATGCAGCAGATAGAAATAGTAAATGATTGTTATATTTTCCTGGTCTATTTGGAAGGAAGAGTTGAAGTAAATTTCTGATATTTAGCTGTGAAAATGTCACTACATGCACACATACACAAAATAATAATTGAAAATTCAGTATTTACTGAGAAAATTACAGGAAAAGAGTAGAGGAATATTGGAAAAACATCAGCAGGACAACAATATTTGTGATAACATCAAGCAAAGTAATTCCTGCAATATTAGGTCTTAAATACCAGGTATGATAAAAGCCAAATAACAGCTAAGAAATTGTTACCGCAAGTGAAATTAAAAAGTCACACTTGTAGATTTTGCTGCCTGTGATCTTTCCATTTTACTTTTCTTTCAGCTCTAGTTAGTGGGTTTAGTAAGTTCCAGACTTTGCTTTAGGAACTGAAAGACATTAAAGAATGAAACTTACTTGTTGTCCAGAAGTCCTCCTTAGATAGTTATCATGCTTAAATTAATTTTTATTGAAGGCAGTAATTTCTGGATATTGGAAAAGTGGCATAGAGTTGAGCAGATTTTTGGTTTTGATTTTGTTTTAATTAAACAGGTGGAGAAGTCTGAGGGTCATGGCCAACAAAACAAATTCCTCTGATTAGAAAAAGCCATTATTGGAATTTCATATGACAACATTTGGTCAATTTTTTTCTCAAGAAATATTTTTCACACTCAAAACAGAACTTATATAGAGATGGATGCCAGCTCACAAAAAAAAAAAATAAAAATCAATAGCATTTTAAAAAATGATAGCTTAGAGTTAGCATAGAAAAAACCTAACTTATTTGATTCAAAGCAGGAACCTGAACTTAAGTTTTCCCCAGAAGAGGTAAATGCCCTAACAACTAGAGAATCAATCAGTCTTTTGTGATGAAAAATTGTAACAGCAAAAGTTGCCATCTGTTCAGATGCAAAATTGAAAACAAACTGTGAAGCTTTGACTCTTAAAAAAAAAAAAAAAAAGAGTTGCTGTTTTCTAGCCCTGATTTTGTAGTTTCAAGTATTATATGGTAGGATGAAGACAAAATTAAATGCATCTCTGTTATTGTAAATTTTTATTAACATCCTGAAAACTTTATATGGTTGACAAGTTCTCTTGTAGGATTCTCAAGTTTCAAGGAACAGAAGGGAAAGTGCTCCTTTGTGAGGTTTTTATCTCCTCACTGAATTCATCAGCATTATGACCAAGGCTAATTTTCTTTTATTCCTCCACTTTGCAAAGCCACGAAGTGTGTTTGGTACTGGCCTCACACTTGCCAAGAGACATTCATTAGCCACTGTGAGCCACCTCATCTGGTGATTTGGTTGGGCTTTACCAGGAATTTTTCCACTAAGTGTTGGAATCTTTTTGATTTAACTGTATTTTAGATTGATATCTCTTGCCACTCTAAAAATAAAGAATGGTTTCACCTTTTCTGAGATACATTTAATGAAAAAGCAAAAAACCCCCAACATTTAGACCTTCTGAGTCTATTCTTGGCTGACATTGTTTTGTAAGTTGTACCTAGCAAGGAGCTTAAATTCTCTGGGAAAAGGGAACATGATTCCAGCTGGAAGGTTAAAGAGGTTTGTTTCTTATTTGCATTAGAATGAAGTTTCATTCTCTGTGATGAGGGAACCCTCTGGTTCTGATTCCTGGTATCTCAATGTTATTGTGCTTTCACAGAATGGGTGAATAAACTCGTTTAAACCTTCCAAGGAATTTGAGGCTTCTCAGAAGTAGGTGGATTTTAATTAAATTCCTCGAGCAATTATCTTCCTCACTCATCTGGAGAGCTCAGACAGTGTTCTCATCTCTGGAAGGATACAGTTACAGAACTGAGCTGTGGCTGGAATCCTGGTTTACATGCACAGAGCCAAGGTCAGAACCTAAATTTTTGTAATTTGGAATATTACTGCCTTAGTGCTTTACTAAATAAAGATTGCATTAGGACAATTTTTAAAAGAGAAACCTGTGATGGGAAGAACCATAGAATGGTTTGGGTTGGAATGGACCTCAAAGATCACCTTGTTGCAATTCCTCAATTCCCCACCATGGGCAAGGACACCTTCCACCAGACCTTCCACCAAAGCCTTTGCCAGAAACACCCTGAGCAGCTTCTGTGGTGCCAAGAGCAATGGGAACCTTTGGAAAGGAGAGCTGCCCCTTGCTCCCCTTCTCTCATCAGCAGTTCTTGTCCCTGACTGCTGGCAGGACTGCAGGAGGGGGTGGCTTTGGGCAAATCCCACCTTGGAAGTGTTCAAGGCCAGGTTGGGAAGGGCTTTGCTTAAGCTGGTCTAGAGAAAGAGGAAGGCGTCCCTGCCTGTGGCAGGGGTTTGGAACTAAATGATCTCAAAGATCCCTTGCAACTCCAACTGTTTTAGGATTCTATGATAAATTGAGCAGGTGGTCACAAAAAGAGGGGAGAGGTTGTTTGTTCAGGAGAGGCTGCCTGCTAAGAAGGGTGGTCATAAAAGGCGAAGCTTGCATGCAGCAGATTTTTCTGAGATTCATACAATAACAAATGGAACTCCCTCCAGAAAATCATCTTTGCTCTGCTCTGCCCTGTGCAGGAGGCTGTTTCTCCATCCACTGAGGCAACATCATGTCTCTGCTGTCCCTCGACTAACACAGCCTGTGTTACTACCCTTCATCATCTTGCAAATCCTTGCATCAGCCCCAATTTAGCAAGAGCTTTAGCAAAGCTACACTGCTCCGAACACCTCGAGTCCAGCAGGATTCAGACTGAGCTGAAGATATATTGCCTCAAAAAAGAATTGCTGTAGTATATTCACTTCTAGAGCACCACTGTATCAGCTTTTAGAGGATAATTGTAAATAAAGCTCAGGAGGATCGATCCAGCTCAGCTCAATCAGCTTATTGATTTAAGCTATAAAAAGAAAATAGCACATAAACAGCCCTCTTACATGTGACCCCACCACCAGCCTGTGGTGACTGACAATTCCCAGGGGCAAACAGCCCATGAACTTTTAGCTGGTGGTTATTGCATCCGTTTGGCTTTATGGGTAACTTCAGGGTTTCCTTTAAATCACACCACCTCTCCCTGCCTGTCTTGAAGGCCAGGCCAGTTTATCTACATATGTGTCATGTGGACAACTTATTGGAACCATTTTTAATGGTTTTGTGATATTCAGGGGGAAATAGAACAAAACAACTATCATAGAAATCACTGATATCTGCAACAAAAACAGATTCATCAAAGACTGCATTTTTTATTTATTTTTTTTTTTTTAATAGATGAAGACAAGGACATAAGCTAATGAGCAGCTTGGTAGTTGCTCAAATCCAAGCACTAAAAAATTCCAGGATAAACCTTTATCACAACAAGCACTCCACTTGAAAGCAAAGAATAGCCAGAAACAGCTAAAGCAGCACAGGAGAGACAGCTGGACCCAGGCCTGCATTACTTAACACAGACCTAATCCTGTCCTTGCAGATTTTGTAATTTTGCCAAGAATAAGGGTTTTTTCCTTTCCCCTGGCTCTGCTCTGTGACCATGAGCACTGCAGAGACATTGCCCCAGCTTCTTGTAGGGGGAGTTTTTTATTAACCCAAAAGAAGATCAAAATAGGCAGAGGGAACAAACCAGTCTTACCCAAACCCTGGAAAAGAGAGAGATGAGGAACTGGAGTTTATCTTCAGAAGATAATGTCTAAACATCACCTCAAGTACCAGACCCCAATTAGGGGCCATGAGCCTTTAAAACTGTTATTTTAGCACATATCTAACCCTGCTATCCAGGGAGGGTTCACCTGAAAAAACAATCTTAGAAAAGTTGCCCTCAGCTCCTTGCTATGGTCAGTGAGACAAATGAACATCTCCACAGGGAAGATTATTCCCTTCTAAAATCTTTATCAATCTTTGGGTGAAGAAATCATCACATTTTTATAGAAAGACCTCCTGTGTCCAGCATCACTGAACTGGCTGGTGCCAAATCAGCCTTTTTAAGTGAAGAATTTACCTTCCTCTTCCATGTTCTGGTCCAAGCACAGGAGAGCCTACAGACTGGATCACAATTTATGTTGGATCACAAAAATACTTTACCCTGTAAGGACAGAAATACAGCTTGTCACTGCATCACTGCTAAATCTGTGGGGCCAGCCCAGGGGTGGTTTTTTTAGATTAATATTTGGAAATGAGATCCCAGGACCCCTCATCATTTAAGAGATGGTGTGCATTCAGTAGTCAGGATGAGGGATGAACTTAAATTTCAGCATCTGAGTGGAATCTCAACTCATCCCAAGAAACAACATGCATTTCTGGGACACGCTGCATTCAGTCCTCCATGCAGGAGTTGGACCACTTTATAATCTTCTTTACCTTTGGTCTAGAAAGGTTTTCACTCTTTCTGAGGTTTTCAGGGTCCTACAGCACATGGGACACTTGGAAGGAATCCAAACTCTGTACATTCTGCCGTGACCTTTTCAGTACCCATGCAGACAGGACCTGCTGTGCCATTGAGGGCACTTCTTCAATTTGCTGGTCATCAAACCTGCAGAGAAATTCTTATCCTGGTTCCCTCACACATGGTCATGGCATCATGCAAGCACACAGAGAAAGAGCTGAGGCAGGACCCATCACAGGACTCAGATCCCCTTTGTCATATTGGGAGCCAGCAAGTGCCAACAGTGGCACTGAGGAAAATGACAGTACTTTCACAACTGCAAGGTGCACCCTTTTGACTGAAATTTTGATTGAAACCTGGAGGTGCGCCTTATAATCCTGTGCGCCTTATATGAGGGCAAAGTTTGGAAATTTGCAAACCTGGAAGTGCGAGCTGCAAGCTGAGCCGCGCCAGCCGGTGCCGGGGGCAGGCGGTAGTGCCGGGGCCCGCAGCACAGGGAGGGTGCCTGGGGCTGCGTTTAAAGACTATGCCGATCCTTGAAAAATGTTTGCAAATTGAGCACCTGCCAGTAAACCCCGTGATTGTGCAAATCTGTTACTAATTCGATAGTTTGTTGCGCGCTGATCTTGCCTGTAAAAAAAAAGGTTCACCTTATAGTCTGGTGCGCCTTATATAGGGACAAAGTTCGGAAATTTGCTGATGACCCAGAAGTGTGCCTTATAATCCAGTGCACCTTATAGTTGTGAAATTACTGTAATTTATCTTTGTCTCATCCAAAAGCCCTCCACCTAAAAAAAGAAATCTTGACTGCTGTCAAAGTCAAGATGGACAGAAATGTCACAGAGTGTATCAGGAACTGTTGAGACATATCTTGAAGTACATGGGTTTGGGTATCAGGGGCTGTCTGCAAGAGGAAGGGCTGTCAATGTCACAGGAATGTGCATAGGACAAGAAAGGTTAGCTGCTCCCACTCTGGGCCAGACATCAGAAACTTGAATCTCATTCAGTGCTGCTCCTCCTGAAAAGCCAGCCAAGCCAGGGATGTTGTGTTTGCCTCTGGCAGCAGGATCCTGATAAGAGAGCTGCGCTGCTGGGATGAGCTGGGCATCACCAATGAGCAGCTGAGTCAGGTCCCACACAAAAGCACAAATCTTAGACACAACTGCTCTTCAGATCTATTCCTTCCTAGCAGCTGGCAAGGACTCACCCGCCTTCTCTGAGACACAGCAGTGGGGAATTTGGGTGATAAAGAAGCCAGTGAGTCCCAGAAGTGTGATGGTCTTTTCAAGGAAGGGAATGTCTTCCCTGCACGTGGTGATCAATATTCTCTGCAGTTAACATGGCAGATTAACAGGTTTACTTCCCTGAATGGAAAATACCAGAGAAGATGATTTAATTGATTTAATGGATTATAATTGGATGGTAATAGTTATGTGTGTATACAGTGAGTGCAGTAGACCAAACATAAAAGGAAGATTTATCATCACTAAGATTTCTCTGCTGATCATGAAACAGGGAGAGCGTTGAATGTTTTAGTCTGTTCTGTTTCATACTTTATTTTATTTTATGCTACTGATTTTTTACTTCATTTTTATTTTTTAAATTATGTTTTCATGGATGACAACATTTTCTTTTTTCTTTCAAAGAGCAGCTCATAATCAAGGTCACAAAATGCAAATGTTAAGTGCTGCTGAGCTTGCTTAATGCCTGTTGACACACATCCACAGTGTGTACAATGTGTACAAGCACACAAAAGTGTGCACCATTAATCCAAGGAGAATTTGGTTAATATTATTCATAAATACTTTCAACTGCAATTGCAAAACAGCTTGCAATGCACAAAAATACTCTACCTTACAGTGCACCTAGAAAAAAATCATTTAATAAGAGGGTTTGGTGGTGCATTATAAAAAATCGATGATTTTTTTTCTGCAAAGAATCTGTGAAAAAATGTTGATATATAATATAGTTTGTGAAATCTTCATTCTTATATGGAAAGCAAGTAGGCAAGTAGGGATTATCCTAGAAATAGGAAATAAGAACAATGCAAAGTTCAGTCAGTTCCTTCTCTATCAGGTACTGCAAAGGCTGGCTCTTAGAGCCCAATTTATTTTGATTTGATGGACTTTGAAAAAGGAATTTTTAATTGTGAAAATGTGGATAAAAATATCTGTAGAAATACATTTGTGCAAATATAGAAGAAGCAGGGAAGCAAGAAGAGATGGAGATTAACCAGGAGCTCCAAGTGTCTACATTCATCCCCAAAACAAAACCAACAAATTAAGGCTCAGCTTTACTACAGAATGAGTTGGATGCTAAAATTGCCAGATGTTTCAGTGGACATGTTACACAAGCAAGTATGGATCTAGAGGGAAAATCCAGCTGTCATAGACTGTGATTATGTGGACCAAAATTATCTTTATGTATCCTTTTAATCTCAAGATATTCTGATTCTGTATTTCACTTTTTCCATCAGCTGTTGTAGTGAAATGGTCACTGAGAAATGGTACTGCTAGAAAAATAAAACAAATAAACTGGTTTCCTTATCCAACCAAACAAGCTTCCCAAATCCCTGAGAGCTTGTTGAGACAAATTGATCAGAAAATAACTGAGTGTGTGAGGTTTGTTGAAACTATACCTTTGGTCAGTAGTTATAGCACCAAAAGTTTTTCCACCATCCACTTGAGTGGTGCCCTATCAGATTGGTCTAAGTATCTCTTCTTTAAAATTTGGAAACACTTTTTATTAATCCAACAATCAATAATT
>VRYO01001463.1:2384733-2397651 GCA_009812075.1 Sialia sialis
AATTACTGTAAATTGTTTCAATTTAATTAAGCTGTTTGCACCATTGGGAATGTAAAACCAACCAAAACATCAAATACAATGCACTCCTCTCAGTGTCTTCTAAACATTCCTAGGAAGACAGCTCTGACCTTGCTGGATACCAAATTTTCACAAAAAGAGCATTTCTCCTTCTTCCCTCCTTTGTAATCTGGAGAAAAAAGAAAGGATTTCTTTCCCTTCATATGCATCAGAATGTGAACACAAAGAACCTTTCACCTCTATGCATACATTTGTCTTACTATTTTTAACCTGGTGGTAAATTTAAATGAAGCTTAGTGCAGGGATGGGAGTTCAAAGATGTTGTCTTGCATGATTCATGAAAAGAAGCAGCCTTATTTAATTCCTTATTAACTCCTGCATTGTAGGAAAACATAAACTGTGAGCCCAACTCTTGCTATATATTAGAGAGTCTACACAACAGAGAGCCCTCAAATCTGAAATTTATAGAAAGCCAAGCTCAAATGACAAATGGAGCAACAGGAACAATGAAATAAAATAGTGTTGCAATGTTTAAGTGCCCTACCTTGCTGGCAGAGCTGCACCTACCTTCAGCAAAGTTTTTGTCCATCCAAATAGCCAACACTAGAAGAGTGTCCTGTGGAGACAGAATCTTCCAAGACTGCATTTCCAACCAAGGTGAGTAAAATCAGAGATCATGTTTCTCTTGGAATGGGGCTTCATGAAAAATTCCTACTATTGCAGTCAAAATTTAGTACAGAACAAAGAAACCAAAAAATCCTTAACCAGGGTGCATCCAGTGATGAGACAGCCACAGCTCATGCCCTGAAAGTATTTTCAAAGCATTCCAGCAACGTGTGGGGAAGCCATTGCCTTTTTTTTTTTTTTTTTAATCAGAGAAACTTCTGTGCTACAGAAACGGAGGCACTTGCCTTTACCAAGTTGCATGAAGATTTTTGTAGGACAGACAACAGCCAAAGGCAGACAGTGCACCCCATTTTCAGACAGCAAAGCAGCCACCCACTGATTAAAGAAACCCTTCACTGACTTTAATTTTATCCAGATTCAAGTGACAGCACTCAGCAGCATCCCAAGCCAGCCTAGGGCCAGTTTGTGGCTCCACTGTGCCAAAACTCTGCAGCCCATGCAGAAGAAAGGCTGTCTGAGGGGAATGGGCTGCAGGGAAACATCCCCATCACCTCTGCCACAATAGCAGGATACCAGCTATAGCGGGTACCTGAGCAAGATAATATTTTGTTATTCTGGTATTCCAGCAATTGTAACCTTAATGGACAGTTCCTTTCTGTCACTGCAAATCACTTGGAGCACAAAATAGCACCCATTTTCTTCAGCTCCAAGGTTTCAGCAGAAGGAAGTGAAGAGGGAGAGCAAGAAAAAAGGTGATTAACTTTTCATTTCTGCAGCAGTTCTGCTGGCCATGCACAAAGTCACTGGATTTCATCCTGTCCCATACTGCTCACAGCTCAGTTCTGCAAAACATCTTTTCTCACTCCCAGTGAGGCCTCAGAGAGCTGCTGTCCTGTTGTCCTTGCAAGGAAAAAGCCAAGAATGTTGGGCTGTACTTTTAATACTGTACTGTCCTCTCAATACTGTTTTTATGCTTCAGAGACATAGCAGGGAATGACAAGCATTGGGTAATAAGAGCTTTGTCTCAGAAAAAATGGATTAAAAATTATTCCTTTTCTCCAGTGGGATCAGAGAATGATTTGGGTTGGAAGGATCTTCAAGATCATCTAATCCACCCCTTGTCCTGGGCAGGGACACCTTCCACTAGCCAGGTTGCTCCAAGCCCCATCCAATCTGGCCTTGAACATTTTCAAGGATGGGGCATCCACAATCTCGCTGGACAACCTGTCTTAGGGCCTCACTACCTTCACAGGGAAGATTTTTTTCCTAAAATCTAATTTAAATCTATTCGCTGTCAGTTTGAAGCCATTCCCCCTTGTCCTGTCACTCCACGTCCTTGTCCAAAGTCTCTCTGCAGCTCTCTTGGAATCTCTTAAAGACCTGAAAAGTGCTCTGAGGCCTCCCTGGCACCTTCTCTTGCTGCCATTGCTCATATCTGGACAGCCTGAGATGTGCCAAGGCAACAGAGGCAGAGTGCAAGCAGCAGATAAGGCCAGGTCCTTGGGGAATATTGAACTAATCCGGGTGGCTTTGTTCCTGCCTTCACAGTGGTTCTTTCTCTCTCCAAGGGGAAATGTGTGGAGCCAGCAATCATGGGAGAAAGGAAAGAGGATCCTGAGAGAGGAGGTGGTGTTTGTGATTCTGCTGTGCCAAATGTGACCACAGCACCACAGACCTGGGGGACAGTGTCTGGTCCTCCCCAGAATCAGCACAGCCACTCCCTGGGCTGGGCTCATGCTAAAACATTGCAGGCTTGAAGAGTGAGCTCAGATGGGTTGAGGAAGGAAGAATCAACAGAAGACCAGCAAAAATATTGCTTTTCTCTTTTTAGATTATGATAAATAATAGAGGCAAAGCCTTAGAGAGAGCAGTTTTACTCTCTCTTACTCAAGACATTTACAGAAAATTGCATCCTAGTCAAGGCATTTACAGCAAAAGAAATGGAGGCACAGACATGGGGTGTGGCAACTGATCAACCTGACCCAGCCAGTGACAAAATGAGGACAAGAACCACGTCTCCTGGCTCCCCTTTGTGATGTCTGGGCCACTGAGGTGGGCTATCCTTCAATGCAGAATAAGAAAGGGATCTTTGCAGCCCCTCTGCAGGCCCTTTGCACACCAGTGACAGGAACAATGTTTTCACACACAGCACTCCAAGCTCCACTGAGGAGCCAGCAAAAATCCCTGTGTGCTAATCACTACCCTTCCTGTCCTAATAATTACCCTGCCAGCAATTCTGATCCCTGAGGGAACCTCCTAGGGCAGGGATTTAGTATCTGTTTCCTTCCTGCAGAATTCTTTTTTCTTATTAATTGCTAATGGCTGAAGGGAAGAGTTAACTCTAAGGATTTGTAGGCATTAATTTTTCATCTGATTATTAATATGCTTGCAGCAGGTGTTGGACATTTTCTATTTTAGTGGTCTCAGAGAATGGCAAAGGATCTAAGAACCACTTATCTTCATTTAAACCTCTGCCTAATGGGGAGAGTGGGAATAGAGAAGGGGTTGGACATAACTGCAGTGTATTTGTAGTGTTCTTTGCTTCTAACTCTAACTGTAAAGACTTTGTCTCATTATAGTAATGTTTAATTTTATTCCTTTCTCTCCTGCCTCTACCTTGTCTTTCTTTTCATTCTTCTTCCCCTGGCCTAAATGCAGCTGCAATAAATATCTTCAGTGCATGATACATATTTAGCAAATATATCTGTAAATATTGCTTATGTGTTATCTCCTTAGTAACTATTTTCTGTTTCAAAAGGCCTTCAATCAACTCAATGCAGAGCAGAATCTGTGTGCAGTGTGAGCACACAATGCAGTCAGCAAAGAGAACTGTCAGCAGATCCATGGTATGAATTTGCTCAAAACCATTGACAAATTTTTAGCAATAAAAAAAAATAAAAAAAAATTTACAGGATATGGCTGGTCTACAGTAGGAAAATTAAGTCATTCTAGACTACTAGAAAGTTTAGAAAGTTCAACTTTCAATGCATAATTCTACTTATTCTGAGCAAATGAACTAACCTTTGAGGTCAGTTTTATCTGCCGATAATTTCTTGGTGATCAAGAGCCAAGCTTGGGGCAGTTGTATAAAGCCAAGGAAGGATAAGGTTGAGTATTGGAAAAAATTCTGCTTCTAAATTGTCATCAAGTATTGGAGCAGTCTGCACTGAGGAGGGGGGAACCACCATCCCTGGAGGCATTTTAAAATGTGTAGATGTGGCTTGGGGATGGAGTTTAAGGTGGTTTGGCAGAGCTGGGTGAATGGTTAGACACAGTGTTCTCAGAGGACTTTTCCACCCTTAACGATTCTGGGATTCTAACTTTAGATCCCAGTCTTAGATTTAGACTCTAACCACTCTAGCTGAAAGCATCCTTAGTTTCACCCTAATCAAGTGCTTCTTGGGGATTTTCTAAACTTGAAGATAAGTTTTAACCCTGTTTTGACAGTCTTTGCAGGAAAGCTCATGCACTTTGAATTTCTCAGACTCCACACAGTGCTTCTCTCTGTGGGGCTGTTCCTTGGCTGTTTGGGTCTCGACTGGAACACAGACACTGAATTAAATCTGCCACAATATTCACTGCAGCACGTTCCTGACAGCAGTGGGACCCTTTTCTTTTGCCTGGTACTAAACAAACTGCTAGGAATGCAAATGACAACCTCCCTTTTCATTTTGCCTTCATTCCCCAGTGTAAGCACGGGATCCAAACATCTGTGCTCCAGGGATATCTGACAGATCTCAGCGCTGGGCTTTGCATAACAGGTGAAGCCCTGAAGTAGGTCAGCGTGGATCAGTGAGTCGAGCTTCTGTATCTCTGGAAAATCCTTTAAAAAATCTTGCTTTGTGTCCATAAAGTTTGTATATATTTAGTATCTACTTAGAAACGTTCATTCTGCTAGAGCAGGGTGGAGATTGATGCCTTTAAAGGCAGCCAGAGCAGCTGGTGAATATGCTGAGTTAAGAGTACCACCAAGAGGCCAGTGAGGAGATGGCTGAGGAGGTTTAATTGCATTTCACCAAGAGCAGAGAGGCTCCCTTAACACAAAAGGTGAAGGCTGGGAAAGAAAAACTGGGAAGTAGATATTCAATACCAGTTGAGCCTCTCTCTGGCATTATTTTGTGGCAGCAAGATTGAAAAACAGCAAGGAGACAAGGCCATGCATGCTGTATAAACACTGAAGCATAAATAGTAAAGCAGCAATCACTGGGAAATGCTTCACGAACACCCTGTGTTCCAGGGCGTTGCTGCTGCAGCAGCACAAGGGACACAATCTGGACATCCCTAACCCTAAAACCCAGGTCTCCTGTCACATCATCAGTAGAAAAGCCTTCTTTGCAGGGTAATCTGGTCAGACTTTGTGTTGTATCATTGCACAGGGCAGCCACAATTATCTCAACAAACAGCAGCTTTTTTAACCACTGAATTTCCTTTCAAGCAGTGCCTTACGTACAGTGAACATCTGTCCTTTTTCCCACCAAAAAAAAAAAAAAAAAAAAAAAAAAAAAAAAACAAAAACCAGATCAGCTGAATGTGTCCAGAACTATAAAGCAAACTAACATTTCTCAATATAAATCAGCTGAGAAGCCACCAAATCTGAGTATTTCCAAGCCACACACTGAGTTAATTTGGATGAGCTCAGCACTGCTACAAGCATGATGATGTGAGCACCAAGATGAGGACTCAGCATGCAATGAAGGAAAATTCCAAAGCTGGACCTATACTAGCAATAGACAGTGGCAGAGCCACTGTTAAGCACTCAGAGTTAATTACCTATTCTGCTAAACCAGTCCCTGGTGCTGCAGCAGCCTGGAGTAGCTCATTATCCTGCACAATTCCCACACTGCTCCAAAGCCCTGACACAAGACAGGGACTGTTCCCAGCAGGCAGCTTGCCCGCATCAATCCCATTTTGGGCAGCAGGACTGGTCAGTGGTGAGGGTATCAGCCGTTGTCCAGCTGTGCTCAGGGAAAGGTTCTGGGTAGGTGTGATTTCAGAGCGCCTACAAGATGTTGAGAAGGAAGAGGAGTTTCCCAGTGAAAGTTTCAGTGGAGTGACCATGGGGATATGTGCTTGGCACTCTTGGTTCCATGTGAATAAAGTCTATGAACAATTTACACAATTGGACTGGTTAACCAGTCCATAAAGAGTCTACTCTGCCCTAGGGCAGGGTGATGGAGTGGATAATCATGCCAGGAGCCTTTCAACCCTCTTTTCTCTGACTGTAAGGTGAGACTTTGTGGAAATGTAAGTCCATTGAAATTAAAGGAGAATAGTCCCCAAATGAGCCTTTGTTGACAATCCTTCCTCTGCTCCACACAGTGGAACTTTTCCAGTTGGATAGGGAGGGAAGTACAAAGTGACCCTTAGGAAGGACTATGATGCCAGATGTAGGGAATATACATAATCACTGCTATGAATAAATTCAAAAATCGGGGAATAAACTGATGAAGGAAGGCATCTGAATTCTGCTTTAAATGGGCATTGAAGTGTAGCCCTAAGTCCACTGGATATGACACCTGAGTTATGTTTGATTGTGCATGTTGTGCACAGAAAGGATCTGATTGATCCCAGTATGACTCCAGTGCTACATTGGGATGCCTGAAGGAGAAAAGTCAGATCTCAAAATATTAATCCGGAAATGCAGAATTCAAAAATGGCCCAGCACATGTAGAGATGTGCATGCATTCATGAACTTGAGCCATGTGAGCATTCCTAACTTTATGAGTCTCCAATAGAACAGATTTCTTTTTCTGATGCTAGAAGCAGTTATAGTTCACCTATTCAGAATCACAGAATGGTTTGGGCTGGAAGGGATCTTCAAGATCATGCTGTTCCAAGCCCTTGACTTGGGCAGGGACACCTTCCTCTTGGTCAGGTTGCTCCAAGCTCTATCCATCCTGGATTGGGATCCCCTTCCAGGGATGGGGCAGCCACAGCTTCTGTGGACAACCTCTGCCAGGGCCTCACCACCCTCACAGGGGGAAATTTCTTAATTAACGCCAGTCTAAATCTACCCTCTTCCAGCTTAAACCCATCTCCCCTTATCCTGTGCCCTTGCAATAAATCCCTCTCCAGAATGAACATTAGGTAATTTCTCCCTCTCCTTACTGGAGGCAAATGAATTACTGTGGTTAAATGAATTAAAGGCATCCAACAGAGAACAAGTGGCTGCTTTTTCACTCACATTCCCACACCCAGGAGCTGTAACAAAAGGCACTTGGTATCACTCTGGATTTGGCCTGACATCTCCAGCTTGAGAATTATCCCATGTTCTTCCTTCACAACTTTCTAAACTCATCATGCATCTGTAAAATTTGACACTCAGAAAATCTGAGTGTCCCAGGAATCCACCTGGAGGGAGGGAGGGATGTTTGGAACCCAGGTTTGCAGTTTATGGCACCCTGACTTTATCCTGAGTGTGATGGAGGAACAGGTCTGGCAGAGTCAAACACACAGCTCTGGGATAGACACACAGGGATAAGGCAAGGAACCTCATCTGGAATCAGTCTGTGAGGAAAGAGTTTCTGCTCATCCCAATTCTCCTCTCCTTACCCCAAAAAAGCCAACAGCAAAGTTCCTACTAACTTCCAAAGAGGCTGAACTCAGCTCTGGCAGCAGAGTCAGAATTCGGGAAATCCCAGTTCCCTGTCCTACCCTGGGTGTCAGTGCCTGGTGGTGTTTGGGATGCACTGGGCGTTGTGTATTTGCTACTCCAACAGCTCTGAGGTGTACATGATGCAAGTCCTCAGCCCATACTGAAAAATTCTTGTGATGGTGAATAATAAAAAGCCAGAGGAACCCTGGGGACAACAGCTCTGTTTCCCTGCTCAGCATGCCATTTCAGAGACCTTGGAATTCCTTGAGAGCTAAAGAAATTAAAGCAGGAGAATTGAAATACGCCTCTGTTGGGCACCGAGACACAGAATGCTTTTGCTGGCTTGTATTTTTCATCCTCTGTGGCTGTTTCAAAAATCTCTTTAAATATTAAAGACAAAAATATTTATTCTAGTGATATGATGTGTGCAGTGCAGTGAGATTTCCATTTGTGTGTTTAGCACAAAAACCAGTTTGAAGTCTTTTATATAAAAGTATTTTTAGGCTGGAAAAACCAAGAATGCTGAAGCTTTTTAGTAATTCAGCTTTCTGGGGTTTTTTAAGGGTTCTGCCATGCAGATCTTTTCCAGGCCTAGATTTAGCTGGTCACATTTCCAGACTGCATAGGTGAAGAAGAGTCCAGTAGTTTGGCTTCACTCTCCTTCTATCCCAGTGCCTTGTCCCAAGGAGTGATCTGAACTCAAACATTGGGACAACAGTGGTGTAAAAAAGACATTCACAGTTCACAGAGGAGAAATCAACTGATACTCTCAAAAGATCCTTTAATTTATCTTTAAATTCAATACCTAGCTGAAGATGTCCTTACCTTCTTCCACCAAGTTGCCAAGGCGTTAAACCCACATTATTGGTTTAGATACCAGCAGATAATATTAAATTATCCAAGTCAAATATTCTCAAATATCTCAGACCAGGTCCTCGTTATGAATTTTGTCGATATTCCACTTCATTATGTCTCACATCCTTGCAGAATGGATTTGCATCAAGGTCCATACAGGCCTTAAAAATAAAAACAAAAAGCCAAGAAACAGCTCCAGGCTGTTCTACCAGACTACAGATACAAAGAAAATATAATTGGAATAAAATATTTGCTTTAGTCTTTTTCCTTAAAAATTGGTGGTAAAGCCTTTTAAAGATTAATTCGCCAAAACTTCCCACTGGAAGGCAAGCAAGTGATTATTGATATTGTCTGTCTCTTGATCTCCTGAGGCACTTCCTCCTGCATTAGAAAGAACAAACCTAAAAGAACTGCAAGATAATGAATACTTTTCCTTTATTCCAGAAGGCTTTTGCTTCTTTGACTCTTTGACTATTCACTGATACAGTGAATAAATTAAAAAAGCTTTGGTCTAGAATACTTCTCTCCATTCCAAACTTTCTCTTTTGGAACTGCCTCACCATCTGCTCATTAGGATCATCTCTTTTGGCAGAAGAGAAATATGGGGATCAGCAACCAAAGAGGATCATCCTGCTTGGGGTCTTGTGTCCTTGTCATGGATGTTGGGACACACTTCACTTGCAAGAGAGGAGCAGCAGTATATTTATCTTTACAAACCAGAGATTTAGCAGAGTTTGATACTAAATGGGACAGTGGTTTAACAAGATTGGGTGCAAGGTATTCTTGACTTTTTATTGCACAGAAGACAAGGTCAGATAAAACTGTGAGGGACACTCTCCCATTGGATCATGAAGTTCAGAGACTCTTAACGTTCTAAACAGAGTCAGCAGTTTTTGTCTGAAGCATTACTTGTGCATAATCAGTCCTTCACATCACTTAGCTAAGATTTCAACATTTCAGTGCTTTTATTTCGAACTCACTGAGTATCTCACAAAATAAGGATTCTCCAGTCTGGAGGAGTAACCATGAGAAGAGACCCTGCTCAAGGGAAAGTGATGATGTGCAGGAGAGCCCAAAAAACTCTGAGCTGTCCACCACTCATGGAGGAAAATAATGAATTTACAGTGGTATTTGCACAGTGACTACAGAACTTAGTTTCTCCCACACTTGGCCTGAGCCAGACCTTGACCATCACAATGTCTGGGGGTGAGGGTGCATTGCCAATCCTTGGCTATTGTGTTGTTATCTGTGTCAAAGCCAAGGTGAGCTGGATCCACCACTACCAGACACATCCCTAACATCCATCACCAGTGGTTATCACTTGAGCGCTCTATGGGAAATAAAGGTGGGGGAAGAAGTCAAGCCAGAACACATTCTCCTTCCCTCTCAGCACTATAAAGATGAAAATCTGACGCTGTCCTAGTGTAAAATGGGTATGAGTTCTGTTGGCAGAAAATGCACAGAGAGAGAAAAAACAAAGTTAGGGGAAATACATACATTTCCGGTATTTAGGTGCTGGACTAGATGACCTTGAAAGTTTCTTCCAACCAAAACTATTTTACAATTCTGAGATAAAAGCTGCTATGGCAGCATGGAAGGTTCAAACACTCGAGTGAGTTAGTGCAGGGTAAAAGGTTTCTGTGCATCAGCTGACCTGAGGTAGCTGCCCCTGTGTGTACTTTCATCTTGCAGTAAATCTGAGTTAATTTGAGTCACAGCAGCCCTCTTTCTTGAAAAGAATGTGAATGATTCAAATAACTTCACATTTGCTACAGGCAAGAAGCTTGTGCATGGGCTGTTGCCACGGAAACCTGCTCACAGATCTCGGCA
This sequence comes from Sialia sialis, assembly GCA_009812075.1. NCBI lineage: Eukaryota > Metazoa > Chordata > Aves > Passeriformes > Turdidae > Sialia > Sialia sialis. The sequence continues at coordinate 2,394,659 of VRYO01001463.1, forward strand.
CAAAGGAATCATCGTTGCTGTTCATTAATTACTGTATTAAAGCAAGTCTCCATCTGAGATCAATGCCTCTGGCACTCAGTACACAGTGAGAAACACTCTTTGTCCCAAAAAAACTTCTGATCAAAAGAGGGAGTTTCTTTTCAGCTTTGCAGCAAAAAAAAAAATGTTTATTTTACAAAGTTAAGAATTGAACCAGAGTCACATAAATCAAAGTCAACCCCCACTGCCTGTGGATCAGCCAAGTTATTGCCAAGGAAGTCCAAGGTCCATGGGGACTTGGCTGACAGTGACAGGGGTACCAAGGGCTGCCAGCATGCATCTGAAAATTGAGCCACGAGCTGTTTCTGGGCTTTGTGGGTTTTGTTTTTGTACAGAACTGAGCTCTGTAACTGCAGTAGCAAATACAGTCTAATAACCAACCAATTTCCTATAATGGCACTTCATATTTCAGCCTCTATTCATTTTCTTCTCATTGCAGCCAGGAGGTAATGGCACTGTTTGCTCTTCACAGCAGAGATGCACCCTGGCACATCATGCCTCTGAGAACAAAGCACAAAATTCAAGTTGGTAGAGTGTAATGAGTGACATTTCCATGGCAAAATGGGGGTTAGCCATCATTTCAATTATCAAAGAGCTGTCATGTCAGTGATTTCAGAGAAATGGGGTTTGGAACTGAAAAATCTGCTCTTCTCCACTTGTGATGAGAGGTCTAAAAGGCTGCTTGCACCCTACCAGTGCTGCTGGGAGCTGAGCTGATGCTTTCCCAAATGTGGCTTTCAGGTGATGCTGTATGAATCCACAAGCCTCAAAACCTTTCCTTCCATAAGAGACTGGCAGAGAGACATTTTCTTGAGTCAAGATCTTCATTTAACACTGCTCAAGAGTGGCCTGAAAAAATCTGTGATGAAAAAAAAGATCTCACTGAGAATTTGCTAAAACTGAGAAATCCAGAGATATTGTGGATCATGAAGTGGCCCTTGTCAGTCAGGAGGAAGAGTGCCAGGAGTTCCTTTTACTCCTCTCCCAGTGGCAGTTGAGATTACAAAGTCCTCTACATTGATTTACAAACAGTAAATACAAGTTTTTCTTTTGTCTCAGCTGCACTCTGGGAGGTACTTCAGGAGTCCTTCAATAAATGAGAGAAAATCCTCTCATTTATGGCCACAAATCAAGAGCCTACGAGAGGCCAGCTCCTGGTTTAGAAACTAAGAGAAAATCTGCATCTCTTGTTCGTAAACTTTCCTCTGAAATGTCCAATTTTCCCTAATATGAGGGATAGGGCACAGCACAAACTACCACTGCCTTAAGTCCAGTCTAGTACTTCTCACACTCTGATGTTTCCTACCAAAAATTAAAAATTAAAAAATTTTAAAAAGATAGAAGAGATATTTACCATGCAATCATTTTCATTAAAAAGGGTTTTGCAAAAATGCCTGAGCCTTGAGGGTCCTGAGAAAGATCTGACAAATTAACTCCAGACTTGAAGAGGTAAAACCGTATCAGCACAGAATTTATGAGAACAGAGTTTTTTTAAAAAGTGATTGCTGCTTGCTCCATCTTAAACCAAATGTTTCAAATTTCTTTTCTACACTTTCTACAGACTTCCATATACTTGCTGCATTTCTCCAGTTGCATTGCTGTCTCTTGGGTCTTTCCTTCCCACTTTTGCATCTTTCCTTCCTGTTTTTGCATGTCCATCTGTAGACCCTATAAATATTTCTGATTATATAACTTTTATCATCACTTTTTAATACCTAAAAATATTGTGAATTATTGTAGAAGCCCTGAATGAAAACAATCTATTAGCACAAAAGAATTTCCTTTGGACAGTTAAAGCAAAAGTAAATTAAACTAGTAACCCCCGTTTTCTCACTGTTAGGGAGTTTGGCTCCTGAAGTAAAAAAGGTTGCACCACAATTCTAATTTAGCCTCCTTCTTCTTTCTTTGGGGATTTCTATGGATGCTTTTTTTTCCTGAGTACCTCACAACTCCTAATGTACCTATTTTCACAGTTCTTTCATGCACTCTGTCTGTTTTATAAAATTCATATCATCCTATTTCTGGTAAGTCTATGGAGCATCATTTCAGCCATTAGAGGAAAAGAGCAGAATATAATCTGTTGTGTCTATCCTCAAGACCATCATTTAGGTAAAAATAGCAAGGGAAAAATATGTAGTTCTCAATAGTGATCATTTCTAAGTGAGTGAAACTGGTGCCTGCAGCATTCCCTGTCTCTGTACTGCAGACAAAAACAAACTTCAGAGTCTAGTGGCAATTTAGGCATTCCTTTACCAGCTGCTGTGTCTGGGAGATGTAGAAAAAAGACAGGTAGACCATAAAGAGTTGGCTAAATTGAAGAAAGATGGTTTTTCTCAGTGCACTGAAAGGATTTCTTTCTCCTCCAGGGACTGCAGAGCAGGAGCAGAGCTTCTCAGCCTTCCAGCACAACCTGGCAATCAAGGAAAGAAAAGCACTCTTGTGGGGGTTTAGCCAGGTATCAGGAAAACTCATCTGGCTTTTCCAGGTGAATTCATGTCTTCATCACCTCCTAAATCAAACCTCAGGGTCTATTCATTATGGAAGATGTGACTGATTAAATGCAGTGGCCTGCAATGCTGGCTCCTCCACCGAAAAAAGCCAGATAGCAAAACCGCACTTTTTGGTAAACTGAGTTGAACCCAACTTCAGTCAGTATTTTAACTGTCTCTTTATCAACTAGAACAGGAGCCCTGGCAATTTAGAATGATGTAATGTACACAGTGGAAGCACCTGAATTTGGGGAACATAAATGCCATCCCATAGACATCTTAGTGTACATGGAGTAATGCAGCACCATTCAGACACAGAATGGAGTTGTTCAAAAGGGAGATTACAGCAAGTGGAAACACAGGGACAGCCATCTGTGGGAAAAGGAACAGCTTTAAAGGTAGCTTGGGATTTCAGCAAGATGCACGAGTCACAACTGGCACAAGTCTCTCATCCATCCCTCATCC
>VRYO01001463.1:2398651-2419978 GCA_009812075.1 Sialia sialis
GAGCTCTGTGTCAGCTCAGTGCATTTCTGAGCAACAGTCATGCAAAAGGAGTGGGGAGGAAAGATCTCACCTTCTCAGGTGTCTTTTGAAGCATTTTCCAAGGGGCTGGTTGGGATACACAGACAATGGCTCAATCAAATGTTGCTTTCTGCCCTACACAGCACTCAGTGACTGAAATTGCAGTGAATGGCAGGCTGGCCCAAAGGTTCCTGCAAAGTCACACAATGTTCTTCCTCTGGTTATCTCCAACCTCCTGGCACCTCTTTTACCTTGACCTTTACAATCTCCCAGTTAATTCCTCTGCAAGTCCTTAGAGTTGGTCTCTCTCAATAACCTGCTGGCTGAGGTCCTCAGGGCTGATGGAAAGGAGTTTTTTGTTTTGGTTTTTTGTTGGTTTTTTTCACTTGACCCAAAGTAAGCTAAAACAAATTCCCTGTGAAAATCTATTTTCCATTCAATAGCACCTTGTTGTCCCTGAGGTAGACAAGCCAAGTCTTGTTTCATACAATCCTCACTGTAAACACAGGAGCTTGCAGTGACACAGACAAGACAAAGGGAAGAACAAAGACTCACAAAAGTCTCTGTTACAGTAATGCCACCTAAAGCCAAGGCTCTGCTGTGCCACAGCTGTGTAGGGACTGTTTAAAATATAACAGAACATCATAATCTGAAACCCTATATCCATAAATAAAACAGGGCTCCAAACACAAGGTCTGTATCTAAATATTGCGGGTGTGGAGGGAGATGTGGGGTAGCAGGATGGGTGGGGACAAACTGCAGAGTTCCACTCTAGAAAGAGATCCCCAAGACTGACAATCTAAAGGGATGGCCAGTGTTCTCAGCAAAAGAAAGAATTATTTCAAAAATTCCTTGTATGTCATTAGTGAGGACTTTTCCAAATACTGCTTAAAAATATTAAAAAGAAACATTTTTTAATTGGGAAATTCACAAAGAATAATATAAATAATAGGGGAAATACATTATATAATGAATTGTCATTAGACAAATTAACTTACAGAAAAGAAAAACCTGATAAATAACTTGTATTTATGTCCATATATACAATTCACAGACAGACCCCAAAATATATATATATGTCTTTGCTTACCTTTTTGACAAAAAAAAATCTATATACACCAATTGCTAAGATGTATATGAAAAGAAATTGGCTATAAAGGGATATAAATTCTGACATGAGATATTACCAGGTTTATCTAAAGGTGATAATTACAGCTTACACCACATTTCCATATTCTCAGCTTTCATGCTGACTTGTCAAGCAGAGACAGGAAGCATCATGTCACTAATTTGAGGGATAAAATAGCAAAAGCTAAATAGAGAGGGAGGGAGGGATGAATAAGAAAAGACACAGAGATGAATGCCTCACAAAAACCTAACATTTGAGTAGTTACCTGCAACTCTGCTGTCCTTGAACTTGCTGACAGTTTCACAGTCACTGCAAATTGTTTTCCTGCTACTGTGCTTTGCTGGATCCAAAGAGAAACGAGGCCATGGCCATGATCTCACCAGACTTTCCTGTTCAGGTGGGACAATCTGTGAGGAGGTTTTCACAGTGAATAATCAACATCAGGAGGTTGAACAGAAATTGAGCAGACATCCTGGATGCAGTATTGTGCTGGGTGGACCCTGTCTCGATACCAGGTGTTCACCAAAACTTCTCTCTCTCCCCTCCTCAAGTGGACAGGGAAAGGAAATCAGGGTAAGGAGGGAGAAAGATCCCTCAGGAACTGTCAAAATGGGCAAAACAGCCTCCATTGAGAGAAATTAGTTTGATTTCTTATCAGTCATACCAGAGGAGCATGACCAAACTTTAAAAATGCCTTTCCCCTACCCTTCCCTTCATCCCAGGCTCAGCTCCACTCCTGATTTCTCCACCTTTCCTCATCTCAGTGGCATACAGGAAGAGAAAGGGGGGTTATGGTCAATTAATCCCATTTTCTCTGCCTCGCTTCCTCCTCAGAGGCAGAACTTCTCATGCTCCTCCCCTGCTCCAGTGTGGGTCCCTCCTATGGGGTCCGTCCTTCAGGAGCTCAGATCCACCACAAATTCACCAGTTCTGCCAGAAAACCTGGCAAGGGCTCCTTTCTCCACAGCCCACATCACCACATCAGACAAAAGGAAATCTTCTGCAAGGTTCTCACAGAAGACACCACAGTAGCCACCCTTCAACAAAAACTGTGGCATACAAACCCAACCCAGGTCATGGACACACTGGGCACAGGACGTGCAGCAAAGGGAAAGCCAAGACCAGAGGCTGCCAATTCTTATTTCCACCTTCAAAAGGCAAGAAGGAGGATGGAGAGAATTACAAAATTATCAGCATTATTTCCTGGGAAAATTACAGAACAAAGCTTCATATAATTTATTTCCAGGCACCTAAAGGACAAGAAGATCATCACATGATGCTGAGGAGAGGGTAAAAGAATTGGGATGGTTTATCCTGGAGAAATGAGGACTTTGGAGGACTTAAAAGCAGCGTGTCAGTACTTACAGGGACAAAGCTGTGATTCCAGTAAAGAGAGGCTGAATTTCTCAAATCTATTTCTCTCCCAAATTTTACTTTTTTGAAGTCCTCTTTAAGACTTCTAGGACAGACCTAGAGAAAAGCTGTGACTGTAAAACTGAAAGTCAGGAACCATTTTCCCAGCAGTAGGGCCCAGCATCCCCACCTCAGAGGAATGAGGAAAGGGAAGATATAAACAAGGCAGTGACAGTACCTGGTAGTCAAAGAGAAAATGTCCTAAGATCTCCCTTGCCTCAAAATGCCTTGGCATTCATTCCAAACAACACTTGTTGAAGGAAGAAAATCCAGTTTTAGGCTAAAAAGAAATATGTTCTGCTTGTCCCTGTTGCCTGCATGTCTTACCAAGGGTTTCTCTCAGTTTTGAGTTGCTGGCCTTGTCTTCTGCCTTGACAGCAAGGGGATAAAGCGTCACCAGACCTTGGCAGATTCATACACATTGCATGGTGTCGGAAGAACAGACCTGCTAAAGAATAATTGCTCCTGATAGCCTATTGACTTTGATTAGGAAACACACATTAACATCTTTCTTCATTTAAGCCTCACTAGTAGAAGGGAGCCTCCTCAAGTGTTCTGTTGTCTGGGATATTAGACCAGGAATTAAAAATGACAGGATGGACAATTTGGCAGCAAGTGTTTAATTAGGCAATAAATTAGAGTCCCTGAGAGCACAAGGATCTGTGGCATCTCTCTCCTTTTGAAAATAAATCATAATGTTAATCCAATGTACAACACCCCCTTATTATACACCACAGATGGAGCTCCCTGCCCCGTGCTGTTGGTTTTGCTAAAGCCATATTGACAAGGAGAAAAGAGGAGTTTATTAACACCCTAAGTGTTTCCTGCTGATGGATCTGGACTACCTTCCAATATGCATCCTGTTCCAGGATTAAGTTATGACCCTTCCTCCAGGCTTACAGACCAAAACCCAGCCACTTCATGATGTATTTTCCCGACTTTACCATATATTTATGATTTTAGCACCTCTTTTTCAGAAGGATGAAGACCTGGAAGTGCCTCTCAGGTTCCTAAAAATCCAGTGGGTGGGATGCCAAATGTCAGATCATATGCTGATATTGGACATCGGATTCTTTGGTGGCTCATTGAGTTACAGTGGGGAGAAAGCCAGAAGTTTGTAGCTCAAAGCCATGCACAGTCTTTTTTTGTAGTTAACTGAGTTCTGTGTCCTGCTCTGGGTCCTCACATTGCCATGGGGACAATGTCATGGTCCTTGGCCAGGAGCATAGGATAACACAGATATGGTGGCAGGAGAAGAGAAAGGGCAATTCACTGAGCCTTGTGGAAAACAATAGACAATGGACAGATTAATGACCTGATTTGTCTTTCTCTGATAAATTCACAGTCAAATCTTCAGGTCATTTAATTCTCTTCCAAAATTTTCACCATCCTATCTAATCCTTCCTTCCTTCCTTCCTTCCTTCCTTCCTTCCTTCCTTCCTTCCTTCCTTCCTTCCTTCCTTCCTTCCTTCCTTCCTTCCTTCCTTCCTTCCTTCTCTCTTTCCCTCCTTCCTTTCTTTTTTTCTCCTCCCCTTCTTTTTTTTCCTAGTATATTTTCACATGAAAAAAGCTGCTTCTGAATGAAATATTATGAAGGCTCATTTGCACAACACAGACATGAACTTTCTCATTGTTCTGGAAAATGTCACCTAATCCAAACAAAACTATCTGCTGGATTTTCCTAATTTCAGAAAGAGTTCTTCTGTTGTTTTAAAATGCTGTGTAGTAAGGTGGAGTGTTGTGTCTCCCCAGACTTCTGCACACTCAAGATTCACATTGGCAATTCCCTCACCACTCTGCCTGTAACAAGCATTGCTTTATCCCATGGACCTTATTTAATCTCCCAGAGGAAATTGCAGGCAAGGGATATATAAAATCAAAGTGGCACAGAAACTGTTTTGACTAGCACTGCTGATAAGTAAGAAGAGCTTACAAGGAAGAGAAATTGTTGCCCAAAGGCAAGAAAGGAGCAAATGACAACCAGAGTCCATCTTTTATATGGGAGGACTAGGCCAATGCTCAAAACTCTCCTGTCCCTCAATAATCTGTAGCATTGTCACAATGGTTTTTCACACTCTTTTGCCTTTGTGAATGAGCTCTGCTGTGTGTGGCTGCTGAAAGGTTGTTATAACTCCTGACCACACAAAGCCACTGCTCCTCTGTGGATCATTTTCCTCCTTTCCTTTTGCCTGGCTGGTGTGTCTGAACTCACCATGCTAAACCTGAGCTCCCTGGGCAGAGCAGGTTTTAATTGATGGGTTTGAAATATGAGTTTAGGAAAATAGTGCCTGAGAATAAGCCTGTCAAAATGAACAACACGCACTCCATGGTTTCAGCATCCATCAGTCTATGGGGTTAGCTCCACATCTGTCATTTTGGAGAATAGAAAAGGAAGAATCTGGAAACACATCAAAAAACCTCCTGCCACCAAAATCACAGTGGATTAATCAGGTTGGCAGAGATTCTGCACATCTCCCTGCCACAGCCACACTTGTGAGGTAATTCCCAGACAAAAAATGTACTGTCAAGAATAACACCAGCAAAATAGCTCAGTAATTAATGTATTTACAGTTTCTTGTGCCGTTCCTTTAGCAGGCTGCAGTTTCCATGGCTTTGCATTATTTATGTTGATGGTTGAAAGGATGTTCAGTGGTGTTAAGTGGCACACTCCTGGGATGGTGGGTCCATTACACACCACTTGTGTGTGCAACAACACAGACCCAAACTGATTTTCCTAATCAGTCAGCTTGCAGGCCCCAGAAATGACATGGGGAGGGAAGCAAGGATCAGATGTTCACTTTTCTTTTCTTTTCTTTTCTTTTCTTTTCTTTTCTTTTCTTTTCTTTTCTTTTCTTTTCTTTTCTTTTCTTTTCTTTTCTTTTCTTTTCTTTTCTTTTCTTTTCTTTTCTTTTCTTTTCTTTTCTTTTCTTTTCTTTTCTTTTCTTTTCTTTTTTTTCTTTTCTTTTCTGTAAAAGCAACAGCAAGCATCCAGTTTAGATAGTAAATGGCAGATTAAAAAACAAACAAATAAACAAAAACAAAACAAAACAAAACAAAACAAAACAAAACAAAACAAAAAACATAGTCCTTCATGTGGTGAATCTGTGAAACTTCTAGTCATATGCAATAAATAAATGCTGGAAATACTTTACTAATCTACAGGAGAGATCCCCCCATGCAATCACATTCTTGCAGAACCAAGGATGTGAAGGAAGAAAGGGTGAAAAGAAGATGGAGAAATATATATATGTGTGGGTCAATACCCCAAAGGCACACAGAAAAATGAGGTTGAACATAAAATCCAGGCAGGTGCACCCAATGCTATTAAGGCATCTGGTCATGCAAATATTACAAGCCCTTTTTGTACATTACAAGCCTTGTTACTGCATTGTGAACCAGAAGGAAGGGGAAAGATGGTAATTCATGTTTCATCTATAAAAATAAAGTGTCATGTTGCTGGATCAGCCAGCCCCAGCTGCACGCTTGGTCAGTGCCAAGATGAATATCTGCCCGCTGCCTCCTTCATGGATATTAACCTTCAGCTGAACACCTTTATCTGTGAATTATAGAACACCTTTATCAGTGAGTTATAGAACACCTTTATCAGTGAGTTACAGACCCTGCTGTGGACCAGGGCAGCAGTGGGGCTGGTGAGGGCAGTGCACAAAAACATGGCTTGCAATTAAGGGGTTAGCAACCAAAGAGGAAGGACTTGGAATTATCCAGCTCTATAAACTGATAATCTGGACAGGACAGAGGTGGAAATTATTTATGCACTTGTGCATTTCAGAATAGAGAAAGTCAGGAAAGGGTCTGGAGCACAAGTCTGGTGAAGAGGAACTGAGGGAGCTGGGAGGGTTCAGCCTAGAGAAAAGGAGTCTTGGGGAGGATCTTATTGCTCTCTACAACCCCCTGAAAGGAAGTTTTAGCCAGGTTATCAGTTTTTTCTCTTAAGTAACAGGTTACAGGATAAGAGGAAATGGCATCAAGTTGCACCAATGGCAGGTTTCAACTTTAGGATATTAGAAGGCTATCAGAAAAAAAAAATTCTTCTCTTGATATCAGGACCAATATTTTTCCCTGTAAGTGTGGTCAGACATTGGAACAGGATGACCAGGGAAGTGGTGGAACCACCACTCCTGGGAGCATCCACAAAATATGTGGATGTGGCACTTGGGGACATGGTTTAGTGGTGGACGTGGCAGTGCTGGGTCAATGGTTGGACTCAAAGCTCTTAGAGGTTTTCCATCCTTAATGGTTCTCTGGTTCTATGATGCAAGCTGAAGATCAAAATAAAAAGAGGATTGTCTGTTTTTCAGCTGTTAACAGCAAGCATTGAACCTGTCATTCAGCAATCCTTTTGATGGAACAAGAGTTGTTACAAGAAGAAAAATAATGAAATGTTGTTTTCAAGCTGATGTTTAGGGATAAGAAAGGTTTTGTTTTGTTTCTTAACAAAATCTAAATGAAATGACATATTCTTGTGCCAGAAAGAACAAGATGTTCCTTTTGATCAAAATTGGAATACGGCATTTTATGTTCAGACTATTTTTAACTATTTTCCTTTCTTTATAAGAGAAAATAATCAATTCCTAAGTGAAAACATAATTTTTGGCTAAAAAGTAAAAATAGAGGTTCTTTCAGGAGCTGTGAAAATTACATGTATTATCTATTTTGCTCCTTACACATTTTGAATGCTATGTTTGCTGAAGTCAGTTTGTTCACTAATAATTATGGTCCCAACAAAAGGTGGGGGTTTTTGAGGATTTATATTCAGCAAGAAAAATAAGCTCCTTTTTTTTCTCCTGCCTAATCGGTGAACAACTTAAGGGTCCTTGTTTTGCTTTCTGTTAAAGTGTGAATTTTATTTACTCATCTGTTTGAGGGGGGCTTTGGAGGTGATAAAGAGTGCATGAGTGATTTAAACATTGAAAATATAATGTAAAAAGATACTTCAGCACTCTGGGGATCCTTCCAGCAGGTTTCTGAATGGAGAGTGGGTGAATAAAGCCAGACCACCCTCTCCTGAATAAAAGAAATCTTGTCAGTAGTTGCACCACATTATCTGTTATACACAACAAATTCAACCTGTCCAAGCTATTGCCTCCATTCGCAAGATCAAATGGGATTCATAGTTTCCTTCATTCCCATGCAGTGCCTGGAAATGGAAGTTCCTGGGATTCTAAGGAAGTGAGTTGTGTTCTGCTGCAACAATTCTCAACAATTGTACCACAGAAATCATTTCAGCTGTGCACATGCTGAGGAAAACAATTATATCATTTCAGTGATTTATTAACCCAACGAGCAGAAGTAGCACAGCAAGGCTGAGTATCTATTGCTATGGATCTGGGAATTATGTTTTAATTAACCAATTTCTCTAATACATTGTCTAAGCTTCCTACAGGGGAATCGAAAAAAGCCCAAGCAGCTGCAAGGCTGAAGGACTCTCCAGACATTTGGTGTCCTAGTTGTGTTTCGGTCTGGCTTAGTGAACGCCCCTGGTGACAAATGCATATTGATGGAGCAAAGAATTGGCTAATTGACACACTAAAGGAAAACTGAATATATTCTGCTGGTGGCAAGGGGAAATATTAAACTTGCTCACAGTCAATTGTTATAAAATATTAAACACAAAACTGTAAGTAGAAGGGGAAGAGAATAAGGATTATCTTCAAGTGAATCAGATCTCTGGAATGGGCCAGGATTGCCACTTGGAGCCTGGGATTTATGAAAGACACCACAAAATCTGGAATATGTAAGAACTTTCTACATGTGATTGCCAGTAAACATCAAGTAAAATTTAATCCTTACACACAAATGAGAAAATAAATCTGCCTGTTCTATATGGGGCACATAATTTATTCTATGAACCAGGTCTACTGTTGATTTCTCTTTGCTGCTAATTAAGCATCACCATTTCAATTCCAAACTCCTCTGAGAAGGTCTAAAGCTGCACCCTGTGCTCGTGTAGCTGCCTCTGCAAGAGGTCCAGAGTGGGTCCTCATCTTTGTTTATACTGCACAACATAAAGAACACCCAGACATCTTTGCTAGTTTCTAAACACTTAAATTATATTCACAAGTATATATATCAAGGGAGGTTCAAATTGGATATTAGGAACATTTTCTTCAGAGGTTTAAACAGACTGTCCAGGGCAGTGGTGAAGTCACCAACCCTGGAAGTATTAAAAAAAATGTGTAGATGAGGCACTTCACAATATGGTTTAGTGGGCTTGACATTCTTCAGTCAAAGGCTGGACTTGATGGCCTTGGAGGTATTTTCCAATTTTAAAGATTCTACATTTCCATGATTCTATAATATTGCATCTCTTCTGCCTTTTAAGCCATGTTTTTCCAAGCAACACAGAAGGGATCTTCAAAATTACTTTTAAATATATCCAAGTGTGGGCTTTGGATAAATACATCCAAATCTTCAGGTACTTTGACCCTAAAAATGTGAAGCACATTTTGTTTCTCTCTGAGACTTAGAGCAGAGTAAATCATAGAGCCTGAACTGAAACAATGTCTGCCATACACTTGGTAGAAAATACCATAGGAGGTATCCTTCACAAAGTTTTGAAATACCAGGAGGTAACATTAATTTAGAGCATTGAGTTCTGAGCTTTTCTCCTTTATCATGGCAAGTTTGATGCAAACTGGAAGGACAAGGAGGAACGGCATTAAAATTAGAGTAAATTCAATCAAGTAGCAAAAATAAATTCTTGTGAGGTCCTAGCACAGGCTGCCCAGAGAAGCTTTGGATGTTCCATCCCTGGAAATGTTCAGCTCCAGGTTGGATGGGAGTTGGAGCAACCTGGGATAGTGGAAGGTGACTCTGCCCATGACAGGGGGATGGAAGAAGAAGAAGATGTTGAAGGAATCCCTTCCAATCCAAACCATCCTGTGATTTGTGACTTTTCTGGCCTTTTCCTGATGTCCTGGACAGACATTTATCAGAGGTTTGTTTGCAGTACGTGCTCCAGACACGAGATGTCACTGCATGATGCAGAGAACTGCACAGATGGTCCAGAGTGTGGTAAAAAAATTGAAAGAAGGTGGAGCCCGAGCTGTGTGGACAAAAGTTTTCTACTCTCTTTACTGGCACTTCCTTGAGAAACTTATTTTGTTGAGGAAGAAATATGATTAGGCACATCAGTTAGCAACAGTCAGCCAAAGTATGACCAATGAATTGGTCTTAAAACAGTGCACTTAACCATTCCTCCAGATTTTATGAATATAATGGGAGGTTTGTGCTTGGCAAAATGCTGGAACATAAATCCTGTATTTTAATCTGAAGTATTGCTTTCTGAATTAATTGCAAAGATGCCACTGTACATTATAGAAATTGATGAAGCTGGTATTTTTAGCTTAGTAATATTCCATTGGGAAATTGCATTTACCTCTAATCACAATCATCATGCTCAAATAACAGTATCGTTATTGATAATTACAAAAACAACACAATATCAATTTAAAATATTAACCAGGAAGCAAGTACATATCACATAAAAATGAAGATTGATTAATAATTACAGCACAAGCAGCCAGGAGAAGAATAATTACAAATTATTTTTCCAGCAAGTTCTCCATGAGCAAGCAGAGCTATGGAGGTAGGAATAATTGCTGGCATCATCATCCCAGGTGACATCCCCTTTCTACCCTGGAACTGGACTGAGCTCAGCTTCCTCCCAGCTGTGTCCACACAGGGACCAGGGGCAGGATGAATTATGGAGCCTAAAAAGACATCTGCTGCAGAAATGGCCCTTTCAGACACCCACAAGGGAGAAAAAGGGAGAGATTTGATTTTCACTGCCATTCTGGCAGTGTTTTCTCAAGGCAGGTGAGTATTTTGTGTGCTCCCACACATGGTCCTGACTCTGAGCTTCAGCCATATGAATCTGAGCTCCTGACTTTTCCTGACTGGCTTGCTGTGTTGGTGGGGAAATGATATTTTCCTTTCTTTTTCTGTCATTTCTATTTCCAGTTGTGCGTTCAGCCTGTGGGAAGTTAAAACAGCTCCCTGGGGTTACCCACCTTGGAGAATACAGATAAATTCAAGGGGTTAGTGACCTTACATTCAGAAACACTGAAGTGATAAAAATGTGACTGTGCCACATCCTCAACTGGATCTGAGATTATTTGGGGAAAGACATCCCAACACCCTGGTTAAACTTACCTACCCAGGCAATAACAGCTGAATAAACCATCTTCTGTAAGTGTGAATGGGCAACTTGCTCTTCCTAATAATGCGAAATGCAAAAGATAAAATGCCCCTCATCTTCAAAACAAACTGAGCAGCATCTCTCAGGAAGAACCATCAACCTTCTAAACAGTGCTTAGAAAAGGTCTGAGAAAGGTTTTCTTACAGTCTGGTGAAAGGCTCTACAGAACTGAACAAGGATATTTCCTTGATTTTTTTCCTTTTTTTTTTTCCTGTAGAGGTAAAAATGAAGGGAGGTACTGTGCACCAGCCAGGGAGCTCTGTGTGCAAAACGAGCTGTCTGAGAGAGGTAAAGTTCCTGCTTGACTCACACAAGTCTGAAACCCTTGATGCATGAGCATGAAAAGTGACTTTCTTCTCCACACACAGTCACAGGATGTAATTCTGCCCTAACTAGAGCCTGGCACAGCAAATTAGTTCCTGCCTCAACACAGGGCTTCAACATTTCACAAGTACCTGGAAAAAAAAAATTAAATTGCTTTAATCTGTATTTCCTCCCATCCACAATTCTTGGTAAACTGAGATACTGCACATTTTTTCCTACTCATCTCACACTATCCAGGCTCCCTCTCACCTTTTCACCAGCACATTTTTAACTGAAGGAGTAAGTTAAAGTGTGGAGTTTCAGCATGCTAAATGCTAAGTTTGGAGTTTCAGCATGTTCAAGGCTAAGTTTGGAGTAGCATTTTGATCCCAAAGAAGCAGAAGTCATGCCAGTCTTCAGTGGAGATGAGGATGACAGGAATTTGTGACACTTGTGCTTGGAGCCATGAAGAGATCTTGATGACAGAAAGAGAAATTCCATTCATCCCACCCCAGCTGAGATGAGCATTTTCAGGGCAGGTGTCCCATAGAAATACTGGAGTCACAGCATGGTTTGTGTTGGAAGGGACATTCAACATCATCCTTTTCCAGCCTCTGCCAAGGGCAGGGACACCTTCCACTAAACCAGGCTGCTCAGAGCCCTGCCCAGCCCTGAACACTCCCAGGGATGGGGCAGCCACAGCTTCTCTGGGCAACCTGTGCCAGGGCCTCATCACCCTCACAGGGTAGAATTTCTTCCCAATATTTATTTCAAACCTGTCCTCTGTCAGTGTAGAGCCATTCTCCCTTTTCCTGTCACTCCTGGCCCTTGTCCAAGGTGCCTCTCCAGCTCTCCGAGCCCCTTTAGGCACTGACAGGGGTTCTAAGGTCTCCCCAGACCTTTCCTTTCTCAGGCTGAACAACCCCAACTCTCTTCATGGCAGAGGTATTCCATCCCTCTAATCTTCATAGTGTCCTCAGGACTTGCTCCACTGAGACACTCTTACAGTAAGAATATTTATTTATTTATTTTAATCCATCTCCTTTCCTCACTATTTTTTAAACTCTAAGTCATTCAGTTCAAAGGCAATGTTCTGTCATGACAATGCCTTCCTAGAAAACACTTGGTGTGAAAATGATCACAAATTACTCGAAAGCAATGGCAAACAAGAACTCCGTGAGGCAGAAATCTTCACAGAACAACCACACTCTGAATTGGTTGATTTTGAAGTAAACTTACAATCCTCATGCTCAGATGTACTGATTTCATTTTAGTCTTTCTTTGAAAGAAGGGAAAGAGAAGAAAAGTCTGTTAAAATGTATTCAGGGGTAATATAGACTCAAATGTTTAACATTCATTGGGTTTTGCAGAAGGTTTAATACTTCTGAGAGCCAGGTCCCTGCTCAGTCTCACTCTGTGTGCCTGTCTCTCCCTGTGAGCACATCTGAGAAATTAGTACAAAGATGAGCACCTTGGTATCCTAATACACTTCAAAAATATCATTCCAGTGATTTCCCCAGCAGATGATATGCAATTCCAGAAGGATTCAGAGGCCAAGTTCCTTTGTGATGAGCTCTTTCAGCTGAAAACTTGGCATTCTAACTAATTCTAATTCAATAGTTTTAAAAAATATGTGTGAACAGGATAGAGAAGCCTCATAGCAAAGCCACCTGCCAGGAACCCTTTTAGTGGCCAGCAGAGTGACTCTGAGTGCATTGATGGATGGATGCTCACTTCAAGATGCAAGCAAAATCATTTTAGACCACATTGCATTATAAAGCAGCTTCCACCAAGCTACTGTATAAATCACCTCAGAAACTGGGTGTCAGCCCAGGCTGTGGAAGCAATTCAAAATCAACCTGTCAGAGGGATCCCTCCCTCTCCCATCCGGAGATGGATGTGAAACGAGCCAGGACTGATGAGTGCAGACCCTGCATAAGTCACTGTGTGGCAAGAGGCAAGTGGTGTGTCAGCAGGGAATGGTCGTGTTCAGAACCTCTGGTGTGTCCCCAGAATCTCTGGAGGATGGTTGGGTCCCATCAGCTCTGTGGAAAAACATTCATTTTCTACCAGGGAAAAAAAAATATGCAAGAATTGCTGTGGTCATGAAATGCAATATTCCTGCACAAATATGAGATGCTCTCTCTTTGTCACTCCTGACAGCTACTGGAGTGACTTAACTTTATAATTCACTGAAAAGCAGATGAATTTTTCTTTCAGTCTGGAGTGTAACCAGGCTGCTCCATATTCATTCCACATTTATGGCTGGCTTGATTTGTCTGCTTTTCATCTTCAAATTGTTAATGCTCATTTCATGCCTGACATCTTGGACTGGGAGAAAGTTGGTGCTGCCATATTGGGACAGATTGGTAAATATATCCACAAATTCCAGCTACAACCTGGTTCATCCACCACAGACTTTTCCTCCATTGACTTACATTTGAATTACAGCATCAAATAATTATATAGTGGACTAAATAACTTTTTTGATTTTAAATGTCTGTTTATGGAATCAAATCTATCTATTTCCTACTTACAGAACAACAGAGGTAAGAAAAAATCCTGCCCAGAGGAGCTTGCAGATAAAATACATCAGTGAGAGAAGGGTGGAAGGGTTTTTTCTAATTCTATAGATGGGGAAAAGGCACATAGATGTGCAAAGGGATAAGTCAAAATATTCATAAAGCTGAGAACTGTGCTTAGTCTTGCTGGATTGAGTTCTCCATACCACCCAAAAGAAGAAAGAGGAAAGATTTCTCCATTTCTCATTTTCAAGCTGATACAACAACAACAACAACAACGACAAACACACACACAAAAAACAAACAAACAAACAAAAAAAACCCACAAAAAACCCCACAAAAAAGCACTGCTTTTTAAAAAATTATGTTTTTCTAGTGAAATAAGGGCACTATTCCCCACCTTTAAAAAAAATATTTTTAGGATAGGATTCACATACAGCTGCTTTTTTCCTCAGAAATTTCAAATTTCAACCAACTTCTAAATTAGCCAAATGAAAAAATAGACAGAAGTGAGTATCAGTTTTTTTACATTTGATTTTTAAAGGTTTTGAGAGTTCTTTCTATTTTCATTATAAGAATGAAGGCACTGGTGTGCCAGTAGGTAAGTACTCCTCCTAACTTTTCTGCAAATCACAAAAACAGTAGGAGACATGCACAGAAACAGGAATCATTCCAAATGGAAATGTTCTCCTTGCTCACTGAATCTGAATTTCTTCAGTTTTGCCCAAAAATAAATATTCTGTACATTGCAACTCCTAAATTATAGTCCTAGGTTCATAATGAGATCATACTTTTCAATTTATTAAAGAAGTACCTATATTTGAGAAATTCTAGGCACCTGATGTTTGCATTACCTCCATGTCTTCCTGCCTGCATGTCTTGATGTGAAAGATGATTCAGCTATTGGTACCAATTCTCTTTTTTAAGGAATATTTCAACACAAAGCTTTAATATGTAACCTTACAAGCTTGAGAACTGATTCTGCAGGGTCAGCTGTAAGGAACCATTTCAAATGTGTGCAAAAAGGTCAATTTCTATTTCAGGGCTTGGCTTCAATGAATTTTGTGACCTCAGTTAATTCTCTCCAGCACAAAATGCCTCTCTTGTTGCCCCTGCTGATAGGGGTAGCAGCACACAACCTTCACTGAGAGCTTGTGAGGACACATTCATGAATCTCTTGGAAGTGAGAGTGATGAGAGCAACTAAAATACGCTGTAAAACCACAAGTCTGTGGGTCAGCATATTCCCAAAGATCTGCTAATCCTGCAGTTCTGACCTGCTCGGAGCCCCTGCTTCCCCCCACAGGCTCCCCTGCACTGTCCTGCCCTTGAGGTCTTTCACCATGTTCCATGTTCCCTCCATGGAGATTTGGCTGCCTGGTACCACAGCTGAGCTTGGTTTGTCCCCAAACTGAGCTGTTCACAGTGGGCAGCAGACACAGATCCAAGCTGCTCAGCAGCACAAACAAACCTGGATCTGATGACAGCAAAAGTTTGGGGAATAAAATGTTGAAAACTGGTGACAAGTCCTAAAGGATCCAGCATATGGTGTCCACCAACAGAAATGGTACCAGGGAAATTTCCAGCGTGATTCTACATTTTTTTTATAATTTTTGTGTCCATTTTCAATTGCGACATGCTCTTGCACAGCTCCAGAAGACTGAAATGGAGAAATCTCTCAGGCCATGACAAAGTCCCTCTCTCAATAACTTGGCTGGTTTTCTCTGTGCTGTGCTCCCAGAGAGCAGCAAATATCCTGTGCTCTGGTCTCTGACCTTTGGTTGTGTATCTTTGCTCCAGGTTTTGTGATGTTCCATTTGTCAACCCTCCAAAAGAGAAGATCTTTAATCAGAGAATAGAATATCCAGAGTTGGAAGGGACACACAAAGATCACAGAGTCCAATCCTGGCAATACTCTTGGCTTCCAGATCTAGCAGGAGGACAGAAATTGCAACCCCTGCTTGACAGAAACAAAACTCATTATACACAAGGAAAGGTCTCATTCTGGTGCTCTGTTTTTGCAATAAGAAGTCACTCTGCTCTCTCTGGGTAGAAAACAACTTCCCAAGCAGTGACAGATCCAAGCTGCAACAGTGACAGCTTTAAACCAGTGCCATTCACTTTTCAGGGCTGCAGCAGAGCAATATGTGTGTATCTATATATAAAGATAAATGTATTTGTGTGTAGCTCTAAATCACAGAATCACAGAATGGTTTAGGCTGGAACATACCTTCAGGATCATTTTATTCCAACCCCCTGCTATGGGCAGGGACACTTCCCACTATCCCAGGTTGCTCCAAGCCCTCTGCATCCATGGACACTGCCAGGGATGGGGCACCCACAGCTTCTCTGGACAACCTGTGCCAGGGCCTCACCACCCTCACATGGAAAGACTTCTTCCTAATATCTAATTTAACCCTACTCTGTTTCAGTTTGAAACCATTCTCTATCTGTCTCCAATTCCCTCTGCCCTTCCCTCCACAATGAAACGTATCTCCAAAGTGGGTCACTGACAATTCTCTGTCTCTCTGTCTAAATCATGATTAAAACTAAAGCCTCAGAGATGCCTTTTGGATAGCCTGTTGTAATTCCCACTGGACAATGCCAAGTAGAGAAGCTGCCTGACAAAGAGAGGAGAGTCAAACAGTGTCTCATCTTCAGGAGCCAGGCAGTAAATTGAAATAAATGAGATCTCAGCTCCTGAAGTCACAGTGGTATTTGTCATACTCCAAGAAGCTCACTGGTACTGTCTGGAGACTACCTGTGAATGGCCAGGCTTTGACATCTTGGTTTGGAGTGAAACCTTCTTGATTATGGATTTTTTTACCACAATACTGAGTTATTTCAGCTGAGATTAAGGCCTGGGAGGCCGACAGACGGACAGACAAGGTGATGTTGGAGCAATTTTAAGGAGAAGCTGTCTAAAGCATCATAGAGATTTGAGAGTTTAATCCCCTCCTCCAAAAGACAATTGAGGCTTTGTCTAGGGGACCATAATGCCTCAAACATCTGCCCTTCACTGCCCATACTGAGCTCCAAGTTGGGTTCCTTCAATTCACACATACATGCTGGAGGGTCTGGGATTATGACGTGGGCATTCCATGGGCCCCAGGCAGTGATGATTTTCAGGGTGCAGAATTTTCTGTGTTTTCCCTCATTCCAGGAAGCAGATGTTCTACCTGTACCTGGCCTTGAGGCTCACACATGTCCTGCCACTCCTCCGCCCCACAAATCAGTGCCAGCAGCTGAGACAGGCATTGGTTCCATCCCTGCTGTGGTTCCATCCCTCTCCACCTCTCAGCCTCCTCCTGAGTGAAGATTTCCCAAACTGTGGCTGGGAAAGGGGTAGAACAGGACAGGGGAAGGGGGAATTTGCAGACAAGGGTTGACACCCACAGGTTTCCCTTTTCTCTCAGTCTCTTCTCTGCTATCAGGGGAAATGTGACCTGTCTGGTGTGTGATGCTGCCTCATTTATGCAGCATTTTGTCCTCTCAACTTCCATTTTGCTGAGTTTCTTCTCAAACCAATTGTGTGTCATCCACATATGTTGGAAAATATGGGCACAGCTGAAAGAAACTAATGACTTCTGTTAATTCTGCTAAGTGAGACAAAAGGACAGCTTGTTAATGAATGACTAATTGAGATGTAATTTAACAATTCCTCATCTGAACTTGCTTGGATTACCAGCCATTTCTGAATTTTCTTTAGGGAGACCAGACAACAGAATGCATGTGGCAAGTGTTCTGCAGCCATTGAAGCAACTGAATTCAAACATTTGAGAAGTGAAAGTACAAAACTGCAAGAAATAAGAGCCCTAAATTATAACTGGCTGAGAATAACCCCTCCAAAATCTGAGCACTTAAATTTCCACCCCACACAAAATTCACAGATTCTATCCCTTGCTCCTGGTGACAGCAGGGGAAAGTCTGAACAGCTATAATTTTGGAAAAGAGTAGTTAAAGATCATCTCACTGGCCTTGTGTGAGAGTAGAGAGGGTAGAGTTAAGGCCAACTGTGACAGCTTAATTAGAAATTCAGATATTATTCACATATTTGATGCATCTCTTAATTACTGGCATGGGAATAAAACATAAATTTGTTATTTTTGTAACTTTCCAGATCTAGAGAGTGGAACAAATTATTTCAGTTTTGATTCTGTTACAGATTTAGGGATGCCCTTGCTGGCATCATTTAGACCAGGACATATCTGCTAAATATAGATGTCTTCACCTGTCTTACCTACACTGAATATCTTTGCAGACAAGGAACTGGGAGCCATCTCCCAGCAAGGAGCACAGTGTGAAACGGTTTTTTATGGAATCCATCCCTCTGATCAATTTGGTGCCTCCTCTGGATTTTCTCCAACATCTCCATGCCCTTCCTGTGCTGGGACTCCAGAGCTGGGTGCAGTTCTAGAGCGGGGGTCTCACCAGAGCAGAGCAGAGGGGCAGAATTTCCCCCTTACCTGCTGCTCATGCTGCTTTAGATGCAGCCCAGGACAAGTCTGGCTTTCTGGACTGCAAGTTTACAATTGTTGAGTCATGTCCAGCCTCTCATCCACCAGCACTCCCAATTCCTTCTTGGCTGAGCTGCTCTTGATCTGCTCATGCCCCAGCCTGGATTGACACCAGAGGTTGCCCCAACCCAGCATCTGATCTTGTTAGACCTCATGAGATTCCCATGGGCCCATTTATTGAGCTCTCAGGGTGGTATCTCATCCTTCAGGTGCCAAAAGCATCACTCAGCTTTTTATCAGAAAAGATGTCTAAAACAGACCAGGTAGACAGTACCTTGGAGAGTCTTTCCCTCACAAGTGATTTAGAAAGGGAGTGCGATAAGATTCCATTTTCACACTGTATTCATGCTAAAGATGAGCCAAACCCACTGGTCAGACATCTTGAGGAGAAGATACAATTGGTCATCCAGTGTGACAGGCCCACTCTGGTTTCCCATGAGACACAATTCTCTCAGGTGGATATTGCCATGGCTGGATATTGCCTGTGTTCCAGGGGTGTGGTGGTCTGTAAAAAACAGGAGGGACTTGGGGAAGGATCTTGGCAAAAAGACAAATAACATCCCTTGGCCATAGCTGAAGAGTTCCTAGGAAAAATATGAGCAATTTTTCACATGGGAAGATAGTGAGAGGACAAAGAGATTTAGATTTGATATTAGGAAAAAATCTTTAAGCATGGTGAGACTCTGGAAGAGACTGCCAAGAGAGGCTGTGGACTCCACATTCCTGGAAGTGTTTAAATCCAGGTTGGATGGGGATCTGAGCACCTGGTCTAGTGGCAGGTGTCCCTTCCAATGCAGTGGGGGGAACAGGATGATCCTGAAGGTCCTTTCCAACCCAAATCATTTTATGGTTCTATGAATCTATGAAAAAAAAATGTGCCCAGAAAGAAATACAAAAACAAACGTCCCTCAGGGTGTGCTTGGAGTGCATTGTTATTAATGATTTACAATTCCAACTGCACTGTTATGCTTCTCTTTTAATTGGGACTTAAAAGAATCATGTTTACATCCTCAATGTCACTTAAAAATTAATCCAAATCTATGCTCAAATGGATCCATCCATCCCCCTGAGACAGCCAACAGGAACACACTCCAACAATGAAATGAGGAATGTCACTCCCATCTCCTGCTGGCAGCTGATACTGTCACTGTGCTAAACTTTGGGCAGACTCAGAGGTGGGTTTGGAGGGGAAGCCGTACAAGGAGCAGCTGAAATCACTTGCTCTGTCCAGCCTGAAGAAGAGGAGACTGAGGGCAGATCTCATTGTGGTCTTCAACCTCCCCATAAGGGGATGAGGAGGGGCAGGCACTGATCTCTGATCTGTGGTGACAGGGACAGGACCCAAGGGAATGGCCTGAAGCTGTGTCCAGGAGGTTTAGGTTGTTGGATATTACAAAAAGGTTCTTCACCCAGAGGGTGGGTGGGCACTGGAACTGTTTTCCAGGGAAGTGGTCACAGCACCAAGACTGGCAGAGCTCAAGAAGTGTTTGGACAATGCTCTCAAAAACGGAGGAGGGGGTGTTAGGATGTCCTGTGCAGGACAGTGGTCCCCACATGTCCCTTACACTGCCACAGAAAACAGCTGGGCATGTGGGGAAACACAGCATCCTCCTCCTGACTTATCAGCACCTTCAGAAATTCCATCATAGCATCAAGCAAAACTCTTCAGACACAGCAAAAGGAAAGTAAAGAGGGGGGGACTCCACCCTGATAAAATAACATCATTTGTGCATTTCAAGAACATGTTGTTCTGGGACTCATAATGCAAAAAATAGTGGAAGTAAGAAATTTAGGGGACAGGTCAGTTCTCAAAGGCAATGAGTGCCTCATCAATCATTCCATATTTCCATATTTTTTACTTCATGGCATCACCAGTCATTTAAAAAATATTAATAAATGTCACTAATGGATTATTGCTGCATACTAGAAAAAAAAAGCTCATTTATTTATGCAGGAAATGTCGATTAAATTGAGATAGATATTGAAATTAATAAGTACCCAGTAAAATGTAAAGCGCACAATTGATTTTAGATCCTCTGTTATATGCACAGCATGTAATTACCAGTAGTAAATCTAAAATGAAAATATAGAAGCTTATGAGATGCTTCAGTGCAGTTGTTCATTTAGATCCACATAAATTCAGGGGACACACATTACAAGTGCCAGCACCAGCATGAAAGGACTAAACTATAACTACAACGTTCATGGAAGAACAACAAGAGAAATCCTTCAACAGCAGAAAAAATATTTTAAAAATATATAATTCTCATCTGAGAAGGTTGCAGCCTTGTGTTGCTGTTGATGGTGGGGGGCAAAAATTAATATATAAGTTACAAACTGGCAAGATGCAAAATAAAAATGCCAGGAGAGTCAATTTTTTTTTTTTTTTTTTCAAAAAATAAGGGAAATTGGTACATCATAGTGCATCTACAACAACTAACAGCCAAATTAATCTGGTACTTTTAACTGCAAGTGATAGTTTTGAAGTGCAGTTTAATATGAGTTTTGCAATGCAGTTTAATGTTTTGCTTGCAGGTCTAGTAGGAGGTTTCAGTGATTCATGCAAAGCTACACTTTGTTGTGCTCTGGCTCCATTTTTACACTGAGCTTATCACCCTGGTATCTGAATTCCTGACACATTAAGAGTTCACTCATATTCTACACCGTTTTTGTAGGTAAATTCTTTAGCCTCACAGTCTGCTTTTCAAAGCACAGGCTTCTATCGTTGCTCTTTAATTTCTCTTGTCCTCTGCCAATACTTTGGGATGGTCTGGATTGCATAAGATCAGGACTATCCATAATATTGCTATTATATCAGCCATTAGGGATGAGTCTGTACAGAAAACAGAAATCTTTGTAAAGTTAATAAAGATCATCTTAAAAATCTTGGGGAGTTAAAATTTATGCTGGGTCGGTTGAGACTTTCCTGGCATTTCTGCCCCCAGAAGGCAGGGAGACACATTTCACCTGCTGAGGAGTTCAAACCACCGACTGGTAGAAAATCTTCATCAAAGTTGACCTTAAACATCTGCCAGGTGTTGTAGAAGTTTGGCTTTGAATCCACATTCAGAGTGATCTGCCCAGATCCAATGGATGGAATTCACTGGCCTTACACACACGTGTAATGTCATTGTAGATGCTGTAAAGGATAACAGTAATTTCTCAATTATAAGCCGCACCTTTTTCATTGAAGAATCCAGCCTAC
>VRYO01001463.1:2425778-2466218 GCA_009812075.1 Sialia sialis
CTTCCTTCCTTCCCTGACTGCAGAGTAGGAAATACGTTGCCTTTAACTCTGACCTCAAGTTCTCTCTTTCTCTTTCAAATCATCCTTTTAAACCAACTGCTTCAAAACAACCTCCTGGCTTTTCTCAGAGCAGAGGATCCCTCTGTGTGTTTTCAGGATAATTGTTCAATTATTACCCTGTTTTCCCATGGAAATGAAGCCTAGGTGGTCTCACTCCCACTGTTTATTTCTGTATGTGCACTGCCAATAACTTCTGACCTCATTAAACAAAATGATAGAAAAGCCTGAAGCCTCATAGATAATTACATTTCATGAAGGCAGAAGACAGATCTTACAGGCACTGCCACTGCAGGAAAATAAACAAGCATAAATCTTGGCATAGATGGGAAAATCCACATGGGACAGAGCCTTTTACAGGTGCTCCGAGCACAAGAAAATCTTCAGTCATAGTTTAAATCTTGCTTAAAGCCAAAGCCAATCTACCATAAGACACACATCCCCAGGCAAAGAAATTTAATTTATTCCCAAAATCCTTAAGTAAATTTTGGGTTCATTCTCTGCAATATCTTAATTAGGTCTGTATGTGAGCTAAAAGGCAGTAACGAAGCTTGGGCCAACAAATAGTGCACTAAGATTTTTAGTTGATTTAATTCTGAACCTAGAAAGTATTCATAATTTCTTGGTAGTTATCTGTTTGTTTGTGTGACTCAGACTCACACAGTGATTCTTTCTCCAAATAACCTCAAATCTGGCCAGTCACTTAGCTTTAAAGTTAACAAGATTCGTGCACTCGGGTCGTAGCCAGAGGTTTATGGATCCCCACCACCCACCCCTCCCAGGCTCCATAAAGACATCTGTTAAATCTCTCCTTGACCGTGCTCTCCCTCCCTTTGAGCCAGGACTATCTTTCCATTTGTCACTAGGATGGCAACAAAGGAAATTGCACTGCATTCTCATTGAAGCCTCTTTATGAGGTTACCTCTTGCTTATGAATTTGGAAATTACTGGAAAGTGAGTTTTCTCAGGAAAACCACATTTTTCTGGTCATTTAACTTTTCTTGTTACTGACCTGTCAGTGCTGAAACAAGGGGCTGGACAGACCAGCTTTGATGGTTTTTGTATTTAATTTCTGCACCGAGGATGGTAAGATTTTCTGTAGAGTTCTTTGTGGAACAAAGTCTCAGTTCCAGACCTTAACAAGGTTGTTTTTTCCCCACTGCTTAGTGCAGATAAGAATTCTCTAAGGTGAGCAGTGGAAAAGGAAAACTTGCTGTGCCATTTCCTAAAGAAAAGAGACAGTAATTTCTGGATGTTTTCCCATTTTCCTGCTCGTGTAAAATTTCCATGATCGTTTTTTTTCCTTTTTTGGAGGACTTGCACTGCTGATTATTGCCCATAAAAAATTGCCCAGTTTCTTTGACACTGCGCAAATCACTGCATTTTTTTCCCCATTCTGTTGCTTTGATTCATTTTTTTCTTGCTCAGTTTAAGGCTCAGCTATTCTTTCTCCTGTTGGGATATGCTTTTCTCACCTATGAATTACTGGCTTTATTTATGTGGTAGTGTCAAAGAGTTCACAAATACAGAGCTTGTTAAGATTTGTGTGTGTCCCTTTTCTATAGGTTAGGAAAATAAAGATGATTATTAATGGCGTTCCCCCAGAGCAGGACTCTAATCTGGCACAACCTCCTTCAAAGGGAACAGCAGACTGCAGAGAACAAGAAAAACTCCACACACCCCTACTCAGTGACCTTTCTTTCTTCTGCAAGAACTACCAGTTCAAGGAAAATCTCCACAGTCATAAATCACCATCACTCACCACTGTTTGCAAAGAGCTGGATGATTTTGGTACATTTATCATGGTTTAAGGTATTTTGACATGTTGTTCTCCTCTGAATGTTAAAGTTCTTCTCTTTGTGGTTGTTTCCTTCCACCACACGTCCACGTTGCAGGAGGTTGCTCAGAAAAGTGACAATATCAATTGTCAGGGGCAGAGGTGCACGTTGTCCATGCTCCTTGAAGATGAAAACATTGAAGGAATTTGACCTTGACTGAAGGCGCTTCCGTGGAGGACGAGAAAAATAACAGCTCACAAAACAGATGCCAGGTCATAATTGCCACTAATGGCCACCTCATGCGTCATTCAGGCACCTCACAACAAAAAACGTTATCTTTTGACAAAGCTGTTGGCAACCACATGTGGAAAAAAAATTAAGATTTTACCCATTACTTTCTAGCTTTTTTTTTTTTACAGACTGAGAGTTACTTAATTTGATTGTAAGTAAATAATCCACTGAAGACAGGAAAGCAGCCCAAAAGTGAGAAAAATGTTTATATACTATGAAACTATCTGTGGATAGTAAGATTTATAACTACAAGGGATAAAAAAATGAGATTTCTGCAGTACTGAGCAGTTTTTATGTTTTTTCTGCCTCAGTATGGGACTTAAAACACAAGCAATACTGGTTTAAAAACATAAATCCTGAAAAGTGCAATTCATAATTGTTCATTTTATTATTATTTTTTTCAATATAAAAAATATCTCCATTGTCAGGTATAAATATTTTGCTTCGGTTTCTATTCATTAAATTGAAATTAAATACTTCTTTTTGATTTGACCTGAACCTATTTACAACCTTCTCCTGTTAAACTGAATGGTAATTCATGAGTCCCTGTCACTAAAAGTATTTATGGAATATTAGATTTCAGAAATTGCTCCAGCAGACATTAAAAAATTTCTTCAGGAGCAGAGATTAAAATATTGGCCTCTACTTCTCCAGAGTCATCCTGCAAGGGGCACTTTGCATGTGGATCTCACAGCTCTGGCAGTCAGGATGGTTTTAGACCAATTCAGCTGGGGCAGAGAGAGGAGAATCACAGAGTGGGATGTGGAGTGTCCTCAGTTTGGTTGTTTCAACTTCAAATCCCACACCAAGGCTGACTTTGGCTGCACCAGCACAGCATCCAGTGCTGGCCAAAGCGTGGAAATTTCAGGAGATCACTGTGTGCAGCTTTCATATCTCAGGGAGCTCATTACAGCCAAAGGTTTTGAAGCAAGTCTTTGACCTTTAATTCTGGTGGAAGTCGTTCTTGCCCGTGGCAGCAGGGTGGAACTTGGATGATCTTTAAGGTCCCTTCCATCCAAAACTATTCTGTGATTCTATGATTTTTCATTTGAAACAGCTTCATTTGTTTCAAAAACATCTGAAAATTTAGGAAAGTGTCAATTCTAGCAAGGTTTCTTTATATGGAGACAAATGTTTGAAATTAATTATGAACCACTTTTCTACTATTGCTTTCTGTCTGCACTCTGCTGTCACTACAGCACAGAAAAAAAATCATTTATTGGAAAAAAATCTTCTGGTTTAATAGGGAATATCTGTTTTGAAGGTTTAACTATATTCTGTCATTTCACAGCATTTTCCTGTGTTGAAACAGTTTATTACATACCCCTAGACCTGCCACCTTTGAATAGCAAACTGATTCTACACAAAACAATCAGAGAACATCAGTTTTTCAGCCTTGCTTGGAATTACTCTCTTCTCACATCACAATTACTTTTGATGAAAATTTCTGCATGGAGATTGATAAATAAATGAGACCTGCCTGAAATGTTCACAGTGGAGCCTGTCTAAGCACAGGGTCTTCTGGGAAAGCCTTAGGATGAAATATAGCTGTGCTATTTACAACATGATGAAGTGAGTTTTTTAAGGTCTGAAGTACATCTGTGAGAGAGAGCAGAGGTGGAGAAGGTTTATCTCTCTCATTCAGAGCAGCTCCACACAGCTGGCAAGGGCTGAGCTGGCTCGGGGGGTCAGGACTAGAGGTGGATGCCCAAGTTAAATAGTTTCCCTTAGAGGTCTTTTTCTTTTCTTTTTTTTTTTTTGTTCCCTTTCCATTCTGCCCCAGAAAAACTTTCAGTGGAGTGAGATAACAAAATAAAGACGTATTTCTTCATTATGAAAAGTACTATCTTCTCTGAAGATAACTTAGGGCCGACAGATAAAGCCCAGAATTACATCAGCAGTGCAGCCAAAGCCTCAGAGTCACCATTTGTGTTGAACAGGAAAAACCAAGGGGTGAAGCTGAACCACTCACAGTAACTGTCTCCAGGGAAGAGGATGAACAAGGTGTTTCCATGAGGTCTGAATGGGGTCAGAATTCACAAAAATGCTGTTTTGTGCATGAGACTTGACGCCACCTTCAGTCAATGCCAGCTCTGCAGACAGAAACATTTCTGAGAGCTGACAGACAAATTTATAGCACTGTGAATATATTGACTCATTAAGGTTTGGACTAAAGAGAAGCAGAAGTCTGGAAATTAACAACAGTTTGAAAGAAAAAAAATCTATATTAAAACATCATCAGGCAAAAGCAACATCACCACTGTAACAATAAACACAAGATGAAATAGATAATGGAACTGAGAAATCATTAAGCAGTGTGAAAACAGATCCACTGTAGGAAAATAAACTCTAAGCATTGCAGACAATAATTATTGCTCTTCTCTAATGTCCTGATGCTCTGACTTGACCTTCCTGCTGTTGTCAGGCTCAAAAATTTCCAAGACCAAAATCCACATATTGATTGAGTTGCCTGAGTGAATAGAAAATGTTCATACCAAGGAAATAAGGTGAAATCAGTGGCATACTGAGAAGCAAAGACAATAGAAGCTATCAAAATCCAAACACTAATTTGGTTTTGGAAAGAAAAACAATTCTGAATTTGCATAATCTTGAACTAGAATGGCTGTATCTTAGAGAAAGTGATTAAATTTGCCTGCAAATAATCTTGTTTCTACTGTTACAATTGTGGTAAAAGGCCAAGCAAAGAATTTCTTGGGTAATTTATTCAAAGGACTTAACTTCTTCATATCTGCCAACTGCATTTAACAGCTTTTGATTTTTTCAAATTTCTTTGCAATTCCAAATTATTTAATCCAAACATGGACTAATAAGTTCTGGCAGACTTCTCAGAAACAAAAAATGGCCTTGAAATTTGTAAATTTACTTATTTCATTGTGCATTTGGTCAACACACATCCTGTGGCAGTGCTTATGGTGACCATGAAGCTTTCAAGTTTCCTTTGCAAATATTTCCTCTCTAGATGGACATGTATAAAATGTGAGATGGGCCACGGGAGGCACAGCAGGTGTTGATATCTCTGTGTAATTGAATTCCTGCAATTGATTTATTATGTCAAAAAGTAAATATGGAAACTTCTCTCTGCTTGGTGTGCTGTCCAGGATGCAGAAGAACACAAATCTGCCTCAGTGACTACCCCAAATACAAGAAGAGTGAAAATGCAGTCACAAATATGATAAGAAGTGACCTCAATCAGCTGTCTGACTGCTGGACATTTTCTGTAGGTCTAAGTGAAAAGAAAATCTTCAGGAGGATTTGAAGAACAGTTTGGGGTTTTTTGGTTTCTTGCTGATAGCACCTTCATATGAGCAAAGAAACTGCACAGAAACTGTTGAAAATTAGGCAAGGAGGGAAGGAAAGCCATCATCAGGGGGCAGCAGGTTATGGACTGGATATGTCAGCACAAAGGAGGTGACAGCACTGAAAGTGTGTAGAAGCAGTTTCTTTCTGGCTTTCCTGATTAATGTTGTCCAAAATCTTTACTTTTTCCCTTCATTGCTCCAATGCAAGGCAGTGCAAGCATCCCAACAGAGCCTGCAGGAGGTGAGGAACGCTCAAGATGTCTGTTAGTGACCTGAGACCAGGCCGCTCAGGACATAGGATGATGAAAAAACCCCTGGACTCTCTTATATTCTTCTCCAGTTGGAAAACACCAGATCTCATGTCCATCCAGGCCTGAATGGAAGAGTCCTGATGGTCTGCAAAGGGTAACAGAGCAGGGGGATATGATGGAGCCACAACATCAGAAATTCATTGTGACTGACATTTTTAACATTATCCTCTGTCAACACCCCATCACTAATCATGGTCCCTATTCCTGTAGAAACCCAGACCAAGACAAGGTGCAAGCCCTTCCCCAAGCAATTTAACATACAAGACACAAAAAGTGGGTGCAGCAGGATCACAGACTCATGGAATGGTTTGGGTGGGAAGGGATCTTAAAGATCTTATCATTTCAGCCCCTGCCATGGGAAGGGACACTTTCCCCTAGACCAGGCTGCTCAAAACTCCATCCAGCCTGCCTTGAACACTTCCAGGGATGGGGCATCCACATCTTCTCTGGGCAACCTTGCCAGTGCCTCACCATCCTCACAGGGAAGAATTTCTTCCTAATATCAGTGAAGGTGAGGAAAGAATATCTCTGGCTTGTCCAAATTCACTCATCAGTAGCCTAACTGCCATCATCCAATTGTGAATCAAAAGGAATTAGAAAAGAAGAGCAAGGTGGTCCATGGTTATTTTGCAGAGATCTCCCTCTAAGGCTGAGACATTTGCAAGAATACAAAAGAATACAAAGCTGCCTTCAAGGAACCTGAAAATCAGTCAGCAAAAAGCATCATTGACCTCATGGTTGCAAGGAAAGCAGAAGTTTCCTGATGAGTTTGGAACAGTCTTTACAGGTTTTGGAAACAAACCCAAGGCTCATTCACAGGCATGTGAAGAAAGCACTAGATGTCATAGTGATGATTTAATTGCCACAGTGTATCTTTGATCTAATGGGGACAATGTTATTTTCCTCAGGGTGATGTTGTGAGTGGGATACCCAGATACTAACAACCAGAACATGGATATTGGGAAAAAAAATATCTTTTCTTAAAGTGTGATTAAGAATTAGGTCAGATTCCAGGAAAGTGGGGGAGTCACAATCCCTGGAAGTGTTCAAAAACTGAGAAGAATGTGGCACTTTCCAATATTATGGGCATGATGTGATTCAGCCAAAGGTTGGACTTGTTCTTGGATGTCTTTTCCAACATTAATGATTTTATTATTCTATGAAATCTTCACATTTTGCAGCATTTTACTTGGAAATCTGGTCTCCTACATATATTAAATTGGGGAAGCTCTTTGGGGGTGGACACTTTAAGGTGGTGACCTTACAACTCATGGAAAAAACTAATGGAGAAACACAGCACCAGTTGGAAGGACAAAATAACGGAGGAGGGAAAGGGGACAAGACTTTGGAGATGATAGTATGAGTGGAAAGGGCTGAGAGGTACAGCTATAAATGGCTCTCTAACTACAGAACAGTTTAGTTTTACAAGCACAGTCTCTTCTGTTATTACCCAGCACGGAGCATGTGATGGAGTAAACGTTCAGTAGAGATTTGGCAGCCTGGCCTCTCTCACAAGAAATATGACAGGGTCACAGGTTTCTTTGCTTGGTTTCAATAATTGGGTTTTCTGGGCTCCAAGTGCTCCCTTCTGAGGAGTTAGGAGCAGACACAGGGGTGGAGGAAGCAGGATAATAATTTCAAAGGAGCCATTACTTCTGTGCCTGTGGAAATCTGGATCTGCATCTCACAAGGAAAGCTCAAAGGCATTTCACAACTTGCACAATTCCATGCCTAACAAACTTTGCGTTTGGAGGGTTATTTTTATTTTAATTTGTCTCCCGAGGCAGCCTCATTTGAGGTGAGTTTTAAGGACAAAGCGGAGGACTTTAAAAGCATCTTTAAGCCCACAATACCTGCTACTACCTAAATCTCAAGTATTTAATGGTTCCTAAAAAATATATTGCCTTGTTAATGCCTGCAGCAAAGCATACAGTTTATGGGGAGCGAGCAGTAATGCCCCTTTAGCCATCTGGCCAGCAAGAATACAATGGGGTGTTTGATAACAGCCATTCTCATGTCTGCAGGAGATGGCTGCAATAAAAAGAACAAACAAGCACATTTACAGGAGGCTGCAGTTGGCCACTGAGCCAGACGAGGAACCATAAGAAATTTAATGTAAATCTCTGTGGTCCAATCACAGACAACTCCACTGCTCCCAAAGTCAAATGAAGCTTGATGCCTTCGGTTCTGCAAATGGATATCATTAATGAAACTCAACCCACCCCTAATGAAAGTTCCTGAAGAGCCTTGAGGGTCTCTGACACCATCATTTTCAGTTATTGAGGCAATTCTTGGAAGATTTTAAACTTGGAATAAAAGCCACCAGAAGCCATGAAAATAACACCAAAGTAGCATGTACGGTGGAACTGATCACCCTGCACTTACTCCATGGTCCTAAGTTTGATGGAAAGACTTCAGTGAATTTTGAATTAGACATAATCACCTTCTCAAAATAAAGCCATTGCAGGTCACAGGTGGGTTGAACCAACCAGCAGATCCAGAAAGGATCTGAGCCTTCAGCATGGTAAGATTGGATATTATGTAAAATATCTTTATTGTGAGGGTCGTAAGGCCCTGGCACAGATTTCCCAGTGAGGTTGTGGACTCCCCATCATAGGAAGTGTCCAAGGCCAGGCTAAATGGAGCTTGGAGCAACCTGGTCTGGTGGAAGGAGGCCCTGCCCATGGCAGGGGGTTGGAACTGGGTGATCTTTAGGATTCCATCCAGCCCAGAATATTGTGTGATTCTATGATTCTATGAACACAGAGAAGATCTTCAGCACGGTGATGGGGCTGGAGTTGAAATTTCAGCAGGATCAGCTCTAACCTCTCTATCACTTTGTGTATTATGAATGTCACAATTCCTATCCAAGTCACGTTTCACAAAACCACTTTATTTCAAGACATACTGAACTGCTGTCTCCTTCCCTGAGCATGAAAATCACATAATATGATTTCATTCCTCTGCCTGTTTGTGCACCGGTCACACAAAAAGTTGGGAAACTACAACCAGTCTTTTCAGCTTTTAAACACGCAAATATAAACTGCTATTAAGGGTACATCACATTTCCTTGCTTAGTGCCTGGCTCGTAAAATGTAATAGCTCTACAGTCTTTCCAGCACTCAAAGTTTTTCCCTTAAGCCCTAAAGGGAAGGAGAAATTTATGTCACCTAATCTCAGCTATCTAAAAATTAGCCATGTAATCTAAGACAGTCATCCATGTCTTAGCTGATGCAAGGAATGGAGCATCTTCAGAGCACAATTCATGCTATCGTAAACCAGGATGAGAATCAGCTCCAGGGAAAAGGCCTAAATGGTGATGTTTTCATGTGCATTGGGTTACAAACCTGATTTCACTCCAGAGGGGTCTGCGGCATGTTTAGTTCCCCAGCCATGGGAACTGAGTGGTGTTCCAGCCTGTTCCACACAGCCTTCACAGGGGTGTGATCTCCTCTGATTGTGTCATATTTCCCAGCCCATTTGTCACCACAGGGCACCTGAAAGGCACCAGATGTCCACATTTGGGGAACTGAACAATTCACCAATTTCCTGGTCAGCAGAACAGCTATTTCATTAACTGCACCAACACTGTGCCCATTGTTTGTAATGAGATTTCAGACACTTTGTCATCACTCAGATATGGAAACCTACACTGCAGTTATTTAATCTGTGGACTGAATCCTTTCCTAAAGTTCCTGCTGGGTCTGGATGTGGAAGTACATTTCTCCTTTTGCTGAGCATAAAGAGATCCCAGACAGAGAATGTTGACTAAATACCTAATTTCTTGAGAGCTAAATCATAGCAGGTATAAATTTGAATGAAGGTGCTCATGGTTTTGATGTTCACGTTTGGAAGTAGAGGATCTTTAATGTCCCCTCCAAACCAAACTGTTCTGTGATTCTAGGAAGATTTTGGCTTCAAGTAACAGAACAAAATACTAACAAGGACAGACATCTAATAAATGATTCTGCTGTTCCAAAAGCAATCTTTTTTTCCTTATTGCTGTTTACAGTTCTCTGTCAACAACTTCCAGCTGGTAATCTCATAGCATTTCATTATGGGCTTTGATTAAAATCACCAAAAATTTTTTTCACATAAAGGCAGAGGCTTCACCATGAGCAGAATCTACCACAGGACAGATGAGCAGGAATCCAAAGTATACATCTTCAGATGCCAACATTGTAAATCGTAGAAGTAACATAAAGAGTGAAATTGGAAATGCATCTGAGTGTAACAGTATGGCATCAGCATAAATCAGAACATAAACATTATGAAACAAAATATTGCTGCTTTGCTGCTTGAAATAAGTTTTGGATTTCACTCAGCTTATGCTTGAACCAGTGAGTGCAGCAGAAATGACAAGTGTAGAAAACAATAAAAAGGTGAATTGAAGCTCTAATTTTTAATTATTTTTTTTAAATATAATTTTCCAGGAACAGAACCTGGCTACCTATAAAGCAATTGGATCCCCTGACCCCAGAACAAATTACATTTAGTTCAAGTTATGGTTATGTGGGAAGAATATCTGTGACTAAAAATGTTTGTCTTGGAACAGATGTTGAGTTAACCAAAAGAAATTACTAATTTTAAGGTCAAGACAATCTTTCACTCTTTAAGGTCAACATGATCTTTTGCTATTGAATAGAGTAATCTACTACTGAGTTTCAATTTTGAAAGAGTGAGCTCACTAGTTTGATTTATCTCTTGCTTACAAACAGAAACATAATATTTGGCCACTGACTTCTTGTGTAGCGTCATTCCAATATCTGCTGACCATCTGAAATCTAAACCCATAATTGAAGTTTGGGGTTTTTTTCAATCTCAGGCTGCTGGTTAACAGCATTTTGCAGCTGCAGTAAAAAGTAAATTTTATCACCTCTTCCAAATAAAAGTGCCTCTACAAATATTTATTTGCATCCTCCACAATAAGGTGCAGCTTAGAAACAATGAGCTACCAACACTTATGTTAGTTTGAGCTCCTGGGGAATAAATTTCCTGTATTGGGAAACTATGTTTTTATCTCTGCTGCACAGAATTGTTCAGTTTGGACATATTCTGAGACATAAAATCCAGTGTCTCCTTCAGGACACGATTTGGGAAAGACATCAGCTCCTGAAAGTTTATGGTTTTAGACAGTCTCTCAGCCTATTCTAGTCCTGATATCTCACACTTCATTATAGCTCAGGTTATCTCCTGCATCACTGTAATAGGTCTATATTTCATAAAAAACAAAGTTTGATTTCTGCAGTGATTGATAGCACTACTTACTGTCCATTTGTGAGATGACTTCTCCTTGAGCTTTAGTGCAGTAATCAGAATGAAGGAATGCTTCTGGTTGAAAATATTATCTGCCAATAAATGCACTTTTAGGATGGCCCAAAATGGCAAGTTTAGCAATAGGGTAATTTACAGAAGTGGCAATAACTGGAAAATGATAAAAAATAAAAAATTTCAATTTTTGTTCGCAAACACAACTTGGCCAAATTTCCCAGGACTTAAGAGAGCATTCAGTGGAGTAAGAACAAAAAAAAAAATATTGATAGACTCAGATGTTCATGCAACACTATTTTTTTGTTGTTCATGCTGAAAAAAAAGAAATAATTGTAAAAAAAAAAATTCACTCTCTCTGCCCTTCCCATCATTGAAGAAGCCACCATAAGAAATCTCAAGGAGGATCTCAACTCACTACTGGTGTCTGGATGGACATGGTCTCTTGTTGGTATCAACTGTTTTTTTATAGAGCATTTTTATAATCTCTAGGATATATATTTTGGCTCTAGATACTGCAGATCTTTCACCGAGAAAGAACTCTTCCAACCCAGCTCAATTTAACACCAGGTTTATCAGTCACAAAATTCTTTCAAGGAAGTTTGGTATATTAGACCAGTTCCACTGTGCAGAGGCGCCTGAATGGAGCAATTTGAGATTCAAATTAATAGGTCTTAATTAATGGCAGCTTAAATCTGAGAAAAATGGATCATTTGTATCATTTGTACATCATTTTCTCTTCCTGGGGTTATTATCTTACATCATGTCTGCATTAAGTACTTAACTGGTTCATTATTTCATCAACACACAGTTCCATTCATTACCACAAATGTGGTCAGTTCACGGAAGAGATCTTTAAGTAGAAGTTGGACAATTCCTAGTCTATAAATCACTTCCAACATGGATATTTGTCCTGGTTTAGGGCAAATCTGGGAGTGTTTTAAAAGAATGAGACCATCTAGCTCATTAGTGTAATAATTAGTATTTTATAAGAGACATTCTGCAGCTCCTCAGTATTCTAGAAGTACAGCTGAAATAAGAATTTTTATTTTCCAGCATTTAGGTCACTTCTTTGACCAGGATCAAATATACTGAGTATAACTGAATGCTTTTGAGTCTGCACAAATTCATTGCAGGTAAGAGGCATACTTTTTTATCTTAAATGAAAGGAATTTTGTGCGCAGATCATCACAGTATCTGAACTAGCTCCTCAGCAGTGCTGTGAATGTGGGCTGCTCATGCTGTACTCAGGAACTGCTCCTAAACACGTAGAAGATACTCATCTTTGAAGAAATCAGCATTGTACTATGAAAACTACATGAAATGAAAACATGGAACACTCAGTCCAGTAACAGAGAGCCAGGGAGAAATCCCACAGGAGGGAAGGAGGCATCTGACTCCAGGTGTCCAAAGGAAGGTACCTGTATGGTTGTGATCCAGTAGCCCAAATGCAAAGATCTGGAGTCATCATGTCCCATCTGGAGCGCTGCATCCAGCTCTGGGGCTGTCAACACGAGTAGGATCTGCTGGAGAAAATCCATAGGAGGCCAAGGAGATGTTCTGGGAGTAGAGCACCTCTGGTATGAGAGTTCAGCCTGGAGAAGAAAAGGCTCCAGGGAGGCCTCAGAGCTCTTTCCAGTGCCTATGGAAGAGTTGGAGACTTTTTCGAAAGGTAAGTGGTGATAGGACAAAGGAGAGTGAACTTAAGCAGACACAGAGTAAATTTATATTAGATATTAGGAAAAAAATCTTTACAGTAAGCTGGGTGAAACCCCCCAGTCCAAGCCCAGACAGCCTGAGCTGTGGTTTCCCTGGGAAACAACGCTGGCAACTTTGTGGAGAGGGAGCTTTTTTTTGGAAAAATAACTTTCATGAGGCAAAAAAACCCAGGAAGGCACCTGCTATACAAAGAATGAACCAGAAAAAGGCAGGGTCCAGGGTACAGCGGGGATATTTATCCACCTGGGTGCACAGAGTGGGTGTTAAGGCAGAGTTTGAGGGAGAGATTCAATAAGAAAGAGCTTTTAAGAATATTATAATTTCTGCAGTGAAAAGTAACCAATAGTAACAACAAGAACTGAGAACTTTCTAGTAACAATTTACATAACTGAACAGAGGGCTCTTGGGAGTGAGCCCTTCACTCAACATGACTTCAATGTTTTCTGACAGCCTTTGGCTGAGGTTTTTGAGATTGTGATGTACCTTGCCATG
Source organism: Sialia sialis (assembly GCA_009812075.1). NCBI lineage: Eukaryota > Metazoa > Chordata > Aves > Passeriformes > Turdidae > Sialia > Sialia sialis. Next base: position 2,439,015 of record VRYO01001463.1, read on the forward strand.
TGTTTTTGGTGCAGGTTGTTTAGGGTAGCTGTGCGCGCTGTTTTTGGAAATGTTGTAGGTTAGGTTGGGTGTGGCTTGGGGCACAGGCAGGGAAGGCAGTGGGAAAGACTTGATTTTGAAAAGCTTATTTAATTCAAGTCATTTTGCAAGTCTGTGGTTTTGAGTTGTAATAAAATGTTTGAAGTACTTGTGTTGTATTGGCAGATGCTCTCGTGAAATATTTGGTGGCCAGAAAAAAGATGATAAAGACAATTCAGTTGGTTCTAGCTGGGCACAAAAGTAACTCAGGCCTATATTTGTCACCTGAACTCTCTTTAATTACTGATGCTCTGAAGCTGCCCCAGTTGCTCAAGGGCTGGCAGTCAAAATCTTGGACAAAGGGAAAGACAGATTTTTCTGGAGTTACCTTGCAGTCGCCCGAACAACACTAAACACTTCTATTTCATCAACTGATTGCTGTTCTTGTCTTTGATTTTATATTGCACAGAAGATCCAAGGAGTTTTCCAATTCCTCAAAGAGAAATGCATCCTATAAACAAGAAATATTTCTTAAGGAAGCCATGGAAAGCACCAGGCTCAGAAGTTGCTACCAGATACAGATACAGAAAATACTTGAAATGTGACAGAAGGAGCAGTTGCCAAATTGGCATTTGTGCACACAAACAAGCAGCACTTTGATCCATTCCTGTGTGTGTCAGCTGTATCAAGACACAGGAACAGGCAGGGGCTCCTTTCCAAAAGGATTGCATAGTAAGTCACGGATGGCTGTGATTTCAAAGAACCTGCTGAGCACCTGAGGCAGCAAGTTCTTCACCTGAAGCATTTGGTAATGAGGTTTTTACAGAGATACAGTTTTAGATGCTCAAGCTGAAGACAGCATAGACATTAAATTTAAAAAAAATAAAAAACCTGGCCTAGACGGCTGCCAAGAGCTGCTCCAAAACTGATTCTAAGTGTTTCATTTACTCTAATGATAAATAGGATGATTTAATAGAAACACTGTACACAAAACTGTACTGCTCAGGTAATTATCTTCATTGAAACAAGTGTTTCTACACGGAAAGCAGAATTCTCCTGGAGTTAAACCAAACCTCAATAAGAACGAGACCTCTGTGGAGCCGCAGTCACAAAAACAGGTTTGTGTGCTAATTATTTTCCAGTGGTTCTCTTAATGAGTCACTTGCTAGAGTCCACTGGTCACAAAGATGATTATTTTAATGATGATTCATAGAATTCGGGTACACATTGCAAACACCAAGTGCTGCACCAGTTGCTATGGCAGAAAAATGTGTGTGGTTTGTTCCTTAAATAGCAGAGTAAATAATTGCCTGACAGCTTGTTCCTCCTCCAGAGGGTCTCCCAGTGTTGGAAATGGTCTGCAGGGAGCTTGCCACATTCAACATTTCTACCTTCTGCTTTTTCCTGAGCTTGTGAATAAAACCCTTAAACACTTACTTTCCCATGCAAAGCTCAATTTTTAGGTTTTTTTCCCAAAACTGGAGACTTGGAGCTTGATTCTGGTCTCTGTTATCTTTGTGCAACTCAGGAGTAAATCTGTTTTTTTTTTTCAGGATAACAGTATAAGCAGACTTTCCAGCTACAGAAAACAGCAGACATAAAGCAAATCCTCCCTCTTCACACAGGGCAATGAGGACCAAGTTGGTATTTAAGACAGGCAAAAAATACACAGTTTTAACAGGGTCAGATTTAGTCCTGCTCCCCTTGAAAAGCACATACATAGTCAAAAAAAATCTGTGTGATTTTGACCTGTTGCCTAAATCTAAATTTTGGATGTATTGTTAAATTGAAAGTACTGAAATAAGAGTGCCATTCCTATGGCACCAGGTAGGAAACAGCAAATAAGGAAAAAGAATTTATAAAGTATATGAGAAGTTGAGTATCAGTAGTTACCCATCCTGAGCACCCAAAATTAGCAGCGAGAAAAGGAATTAAAAAATTACATATAGAGCTGAAAATCTGTTTTAAAGAGGAGGATGTTGAAGGGGAAAAGCAACAATGTGGGTTAATTTGATGGAGGTGGGTTTTCTCATCAGCAGGGCTTGATGATGAAACTTGCCAAGGAATGGTAGCTCTGCTTAACAGTTCACTGTGCTGAGGCTCTTAAGCATCTGCTTTATCTGAAGGGTCTTTATTCTAAATAAATGTTACTTCTCCATACGGCAGCTATTTCCTCGCAGATTGCAATGCTTATTGCCCCAAAAGAAGCAGAACAGCGAGGCTGAAAGCTAAATCAGACTTGATGCAGCTATAATTGGTATTGCAGAAATGCAGAGGGGAAAACCCTTCCAGGGGGGAAAGATAGAGATGATATCAGCCCTCTTCACATGATGGGTTGGAGCTCAGAACCAGAAATAAAGATTGCTGAATGGGACAAGGGAGAGTAAAAATCCCTTCCGGGAAAAAGTGTGTTATGGCAGTGTTTTAAACCGTTGAGATGGTTCCCCTGAGTTGTACAAGCTTCTAGCAGGTTGTTGAATCACTGTAACTCATGTTCACAGTCCATTAATCATCCTTCAATTAGTGGAAATTTTCTCCTGCCTGCTGGGTGCCCAACTCTTCCAGAAGGACAGTTCTGCTGTGGGAAGATCAGAATCTGAGCAGCTGTGCTGTTTTGGGCTGGGGTAGGGTTAATTTTTTTCATATTAGGTAGTATGGAGCTGTGCTAAAGATTTTTATTTTGTTTTTAAGCAGAGGTTGCAGAGTCAAGGCTTTTTCTGCTCCTCACCCTACCAGTGAGTAGGCTGGAAGTGCACTAGGAGTTGGGAGGGGACACAGCCAGGACAGCTGACCCTGAGAGACTCGAGGGATATTCCAGATCACACTGCACCATCTTTGGCTATAATTCACATGTATAATTTCACACGTATAAGGCACACGCACCCTTTTGACTGAACTAGTGATTGGAACCCAGAAGCACGCCTTATATGCCAGTGCGCCTTAAATATGGACAAAGTTTTGAAATTTGCCAACCCGGAAGTGCAAGCCTGCGGCAGCCCCAAGTGGAGGGTGGGGGGAGTGCTGAGCCCATCCAAGCTGAGCCAGTAGAGCCCGCGATCGCGATAGCGTTACTGCTTCATTACTTTGTTGTGCATGGATCCTCACTGGGGGAGGGCGGGGGGGGGGGGGGCGGCCTTATACGCCGGTGCGCCTTATATATGGACGAAGTTTTGACATTTGCCGACCCAGAATTGCAAGCCTGCAGCGGCCCCGAGCAGGGAGGGGAGCGGGGTGCCAAGCCCACGGCAGCCCTGAGCAAGGCGGGTGCAGAGCCCACTCAAGCTGAGCCAGTAAACCCCATGATCCCGCGCGGTTGCGTTACTGATTCCTTACTTTCTTGCACATGGATTCTCTTTGGGGGGAAGAAAGGTGCGCTTTATACACCAGTGTGGACAAAGTATGGAAATTCACCTTATACGTGTGAAATTACTGTAAGTCAGGGGGAGAAGCAGGACAGGGGGCACTTTTGGGAGTGATGGAGTTTGTCTTCCCAAGTCACTGCTATGTGTGATGGAGCCTGGCTTTGCTGGGCATGACTGAACCTGCCTGCCCAGGGGAAGCAGTGAATTAATTCCTTGTTTTCCTTTGCATGTGTTTGCTTTTGCTTTACCTATTAAACTGCCTTTGCGTCAACCCATGAGTTTTCCACTTTCCATCCAATTCTTTTCCCCATCTCTCCAGCAGGGAATGAGTGAGTGGCTGTGCAGAGCTGCATTGCTGCCTGGGGTTAATCTACAGCAGCCCTTTTTGGCACCCAGCACAGGACTTGGAGGGTTCCAGATAGCAGCAGACTTGATTGGCATATGCTGTTCGAGCTGTTATTGCTGTTTAGCTGTTAATTGACAGCTCCTGTGCTTGTCATGGGACTCGTTTGCCTGTCTTTCCTAGCCCAGTGCTTGTTAGTGGCTGCTCTTTTCTTCCACTGCTTGCTGTGTTGCTGCTCTGCTCCTCATCTGAATGTGCTGGGAAGGCTCTGATAACAGCAGGAGGAATGTGCCTGCCCTGGCAGATGGCCAGGGAGTCACTGCTGCTCCTGTGCTGCTTCCCTGGATGGGCTGGAGCTCCAGTTGAACTTGAGAGGGAGGGACAGTGACCTGCAGATGAGTCAAAGGAACAGTGACCTGTGGATGGTTCCACATGGGAGCAGAACACCCCAAAATGTCTGTGGCCATGAATCAGCCTAGCCAGAGCAGGTACATCTCAACGTGACTGTGGCTGTGCTGCAGGTTCCACCTGAAGGGTTTGGGGCCCCAGGCTAAGTCCATGCTCCATCATGTAGACCTTGAAGCATCAGTGCCTGTGCACAAGGTCAGGCTGGGGTCAGAGCAGAAAGAAATTAAAAACAGGGGAAAAAATATGCATTGGTATCTCTGTGCTATGAGATCATCATGTATAAAAAAGAAATTACAATTGGATTCTGCATTGTTTTCCCAAACATGAGTAGAATGTTGGACTCCATGGGTTTTGGAGATACTTTTGGAGCGCACACAAACCCTAGCAGGGTTTGCCCTGAGCTTGGCAGTGAGCTCTGCATGGCTAGGACATAGACAGTTTTCAGACCTGCCACTGGTTTTGCATCCTAACAAACGTTGAGGACAAGATGTGTGAAACTGACAGTTCCAGAATCTGGGAAAGAGACCACACTGCAACAATGATGATGAAAGTAAAGAACCATCTGCTGCTATGGCTTGAGCAGCAAAAGTGTTTTCACAGCTCTGAAGGGGAGGGGGGGAGGCAGAGCCCTGATAGGAACCCAGAACACCACAGTGAGGACATACACAGATGAGAGAGGCAGAAAAGGCTGCAGATGTGGCACTGCTTTGTTTGGCTTTCACTGAGACATCACTGTAAGGAATTAAAAAATGCCAAAAACAGATGGCCTGCAATCCCAGAAAGGAAACAACAGCAGCTTTCCAGCCTGATCCAAACACGGGCTCTCCATCAGCTGAGCCCACAAGAGCCAGTACAGAGACACCACTCAGACTGTGCACAGCACATGGCTGAGACCCACAGCCTCCCATCGGGCAGAAAGACCCGAAATGAACCTCCAGCTGGTGAATGAAGCAGACTGAGATGTTCAAGACCTTGCTCTTTGCATCTCTGAGCTTTCAGCAGCCTTTCAGAGCCCAAGAGACCCAAGGAAAAGCAGGAAGCAGCAGCCACAAGAAGGTGAAGACCATTGCCACCACAAAACACCTGTTTTTCAGATAGCAGCAGCTGTTCATGAAAGTGAAATCTGGTTCTTCCTCAACACCAGGCCAGAAGGAAACCTTTTGAGAAGAAGAGATACTTGGCCAAGGAGGAATTGAGCTTTGTAGCAAACACACAGGCAGCCACACAAAAATTGTATTTGCTTAGGTCTGTTGTGATCTCTGGAAATAATACCAGGATAACAACATTTTTATAAATACACAAATTTTTAACCTGTCTCTAATATCTCATGGAAATACTCCAACTATTACCCTGAGTCAGAATAAAATAATTGTTCCAACTGTGTGGTCACCAGGCTTTGCTTAGGTGTGTTCTGAGATAATGACAGTGGAGAGGACAGCTGAAAGAACCTCCAGTTTCTTCATCCTCTTGAACAATTAATATAATTCTTAAGGTTGGAAAATACCTCTGAGATTACGACCAAGTTCAGCTTCCAACCCACCACCTGTCCTTCTGACTTCTGTCCTCAAGTGCCACATCCACACATTTTTTGAAAACTTCCAGGGATGGTGGCTCCACTACTTCCCTGAGCAGCCTGTTCCGGTACCTCATTTGCAGAAATAAAACAGATGGGGTACACTGTTGAAAAAATCTGGGGTGGATTTGATAGTTCAAAGTCCCCCGAGTTGAGCAAAAATTCTGTAGGGTTTTCAGGACTTAAAAATTTGGGTTGGGTGCTAAGAGTAGATGAAATTACTGTCTTCTTTTGGTGTCTTTATTTCCACCAAACCTACAGGGACAACAGACAGCTGACTTAGAAAAAGCTCTTAGCTTTTAGGCAGCTAAAATTGGATGGTATAATCACCTAACACACTCCCCAGCCATTTTATATATCCAATCCTGCTGACAGCTGGGTCTGCTCTAAAGCACCACAGAAAAATGATACCGCAGATCCTTGAAGAAAATAATGTCCCAGATAGTGATGGAAAGGAACACCATCTGTAACTCTGAATCTCAATTTTGTTCTCATTAGATCTTCATTATATCAGCCATCATTGTTGTGCAGAGACCTGAATCTATCCCCTCTATATTCACCTGCAAGCTATTTCCTTTAATTGCTGTGCACACAGAAAATCAAATGTATTCTAACAACGCTGATTCATTGGCTCAGCTGTTAAATGCAATTTGTGCATCTCTCTATACAGTTTATTTATCTATTTCCCATCTCTGCACCATCTGAATTCCTCCCAATCTTTACTGAAGTTAACCTTGCAAATATTTCCCCAGCTCCATAGGGCAGATGTGGAAGAATAGCCAAAATCTATTCCCTGTAGCGTTCTCCTTAAATGTTTGACTTCCACTGAAAACACAAGTTTACAGGCCAGCATCCTAGGGATATAAAAACAGCATGGACTAGCATCTGTCATACCAAGAGATGAACTCCTGGCATGGAAATGTCTCGTGGGGGAGCCCTGAAGTCAAATAAATAAATTGGGAATTTAGTCTGAATTGGACTTTGCCTAACTTAGCTGCTTATGTGACTGTCCTACTGTAACTAGATAGAATTGTTTGGTTGCTTCATTAGAGGAGTGGAAAGAATATAATGAACCTCTAATTGTGCTGCTGGGGAAAGAAAAAATCCTGTTGATAGTCACTGCTGAATACGTGTTGATTTCCTGCACATAGGAGAGCATTTTGCCAGGATCAGGCAGTGTGTTGTGCAAACCTTAGCAAGAGACTTTATGTCACACAGTGTGGCAATAATATCTTGACCTTATGTAGGATTATTTGTCAGATGAATTTGAAGAGACCCTGGGTAGCCCTGGGAGTATTACTTTTTTTGTTTGTTTCCTTCTTTCAGAGATGTCTTCCATGTTTGTCACCTTCTCTGTTCTCAACTCATCCTATTTTTAGGCTGCCTCAGCCATAAATTACAGTAATGCAGCGTTACATTTCCATATTCAATTAGAGAGATTTGGTGACATAGGTTCCCAGAATTCAACATCCAACCATCAGTTTTTCCCATCCTTTCCACAAAACTGGAGAATTCTAGAATACCCTGAGCTGGAAGGAACCCACAAGGATCATCAAAGTCCAGCTCCTATCACAGGTTTGGGTAAAAATCATTAGACTTTTAATGAATGGTATACACACTGGATTTCTGGGGATTGGTTGTTCTTGTCTGCCATTTCATGTCTGAAATTTTTACATATTTAGGGTTTGGGCTGTTCGTGAGCAGCTCTCTAAACTAGAGTTTTGTGGTGTGTTGTGTGAGCAGAGGAGCCAGCAGAGCATTGTTTATGCAGGTCCTGTTATGAGTTCTGAGGGCTGAGCTCTTCTCAAAGGCTCCACTTTAGGAGGGACATGGAATCTTGGAGTCATGGAGACTCTCCGGCCAGTCTAACAGCTCAATAGCATCTCTATTCTTCCACCTATTTCAATAAAAATAACAGGAAATTAATGTCTTTGAGACCTCTGTCAATCCATCACCTGTGATGCAGGCACAGAAGTCACCTGGGTGAGCAGACAGAGCACACACAAGAGATCTGATCCCAATTTTTTTTTTTTATTTCTGGGCTTTGCCATTTAAAATTAATCTATCACAACTGCAGAACCCAGCGATGCTGGGAGTTACGAATGAAGTGACGTCAAGTTTTGTGGTTAGTTTTGACTCCAGAATCTTTCTGGGGTGAAAATGGGAAGTGAATCTCTGGGAACTTCAGAAGCAGCTGTAAATGCATAACTATATACATTTTTGAAGTTGTATCCCCTTAAAGATGTGCTAATAGCTTGAAACAGCACAGCCCCTTGTTTTGATGTGGAAAGCTTTCAGGTTGACAAGGAGAGGAAGCTGCAGGTACCTGTAAACACAATAAAAAATTGATCTTACTCAAAATAGGTGCAGTGTGGAACAAATGTCCCAAAGTTCTTTCAATCAGACCAGTAAATGCATGGTACAAATGCTCCAGATGGTGGAGCAACTGTAGAAAACAAAATTATTGTGCTCATATCCCAGTTGGAGGAAACCAGACATATTTAGCAGAAAGAAGGATGGTTTTCAAGAAGCGCAAGTTACTGTAGTTTAGCTTGAAAGAGTGTTCAGGGTTGGCTGTAGAAGGTGTTCTATTCCTCCTCATTTTAGCACTTAAATATTCCTATTGAAAACCAGCTGGGATATGAAGTGAGCAGGGATTTTTTTTTTTTTTCTACTGACCTTTGCATAAGAAGAGAAAAGCAAAAGGATATCTGATAAAGGCAAAGGGAAAATAAAACGTAGGAGGAAATAAAAGCTTTCTCAGACAATGAACCACTTGCCGCAGTGGAACAGACTCTCATAAGGCCCCACTAAAGTAAGAACTGGCCAGATGGAAACCCTGCTGAAAATCCTTTGTCACAAATAAGGAAAATAGCCAAAGTTTTGAGATTAAAACCAAAAATAAATGTTTTTTTTTTTTTTTTTAAAGCAAACAAACAAGCAAACTTCATAGCCTAGATAAAAGTCTTCAGGCTTCAAGTCTTAAACTAGAGTCTAGCTACTCACAGAAAAACTCTGTGCCTAACCACAGAAATCTTGTATCAACATCTGAAAAGGATTTGTACACTTCCTTTGCAGTCTAGTTAACTGGAGACAGTGCTCTTGCTAGATCCTGAATTTGATCCAGAGTGACAATTAAAAATCATCTTCATCAGAGAAACCTATGACCTGCTAACTGACTCAAAATCCCCCATCAGAGAATTGTGGAACTGAGGCATAAACCACACCATGACAGACATACTGAGTTTTCATTCAGTCTCATGCTTTTTATTTTCTCTGAAATATCTTAGCATTAATTAAAGCCTTTTCTCTTTTCATTTTTCTGCCACAAAGCATGATCTGTTCTGATTTGCCTGGACATGATGCTGTCAGCAAAAAGCAAAGAGAAAAGGATTTCCTTATAGGAAATATCAGTAGAATTATATATTTCTCAGGGGAGTAAGAATAGAGAGGCAAGTCTTGGCAGGGGAGAGGGAACAGCCACCTCTGCTGTGCCTGATGTCCATGCAACCTGCAAGTGCCATGCTTCTTATCTCTGTTGGTGACAGATGAAGCCAAACAATTTCTCCAATGATGTGCAGAGTCATATGGGAGGAATCCTACAGTTCTGGCTGTTGTGGTGAATTGTGCTTTTCTGTATCACAAAAAGAATGTGGACGTCTTGGAAATGAATGAGCTGCAGCCCAGCCTGCAAAACTTTCTAGAAAATTACTTAACTCCCTGTTAAATCAAACAAAGAATCATAGAACTGTGAACTGCCTGTCTCTGGTAGTTATCTGCTACCAGGACTTGAGAATACTGATTATCTATCAGTGAGCATCTCAGCAGTTCCCACAGCCGACAGAAAGAGACTGGGGCATGCAGGACAATCTTACAAGAAATTTTTATTTGTCCTGTGAAGGGTGTCCAGCAGAAATCCCACTAAACAAAGAACTAATAGTCATGTTTATAGATTTTAAGCGGATCAAGATTATAACCAATAGAAAGTCATACAGAAAAACAGCATCCAATCTAAGTCGAAGTTCTGTGAGTAAACTAACCAATTACAAAAGCTGAATTCTAACCAGTTATCTTCCAAAGTGATAAGTGAGGGTCTACATTTCTCTAACATTGGTCATTCTAAGTAAATGAACATTCCAGGGGCCTTGCACTGAGGCCTCCTTAGGGGGATTTGTGTCCTCTACATAGAACCATGGAAGGTTTTGGGTTGATGTAAACCTTATAGATCTCATTCCAAAGCCCTGCCATGAGCAGGGACACCTTCCACTATCCCAGGTTGCTCCAATCCCCATCCAACCTGGCCTGGAACATTTCCAAGGATGGGGCATCCAAAGCTTCCCTGGGCAACCTGTGCCAGGGCCTCAACATCTCTACAGTAAATTTCTTTATAAGATCTCTAAGTAATTTATGAGACTGCTTATATCCTTTGCCTACAATGTAAATGCCTGCGTGTAACATCATTCTTGTGTCTCTTCAGAATTCTAAGAATTCAGATTAAAAATCCTTTCCTTTCCCCACTTGTTAAGCAATTACATCCTTTTGAACAATACCTCATTCACAATTATCTTCATTTGTGCCTGAATAAGCACTTAGTAAAATAAAGCCTCTTTTGGACATTTTCACCTCCCCTCTTCCATTTGTGACTACATTTGCTCAAAGGAGCTCTTACTAAGTTTTTAGACCTATTTGTGGCCCGATATTTGGTTTCAGCAGTTTCTGAAATTTACCATTTATTTTCAATCTGCTTTCCCTGCTTAGTAAGCAAACCAGTGGTCTCACCTCCCTCACTCTTTACCCTTGCAGATTTTATCCGTGGTACTTTTTTTTCAGTGAAGGTCCTGCCTTCCTGCTGGTCTTTATTTACTGGCAGCAGCAGCAGCAGCATTTCCTCTGTTGAAATTGTCCCTGTGAAAGGGCCAGATCCTGTTCTTCGTCAAGATGGATTTTTGAGATTTCTCGCCAGGTCTATGTGTCTAAAATCTGAAAATACCCTTGCCCCAAAGAATGATGGAATTTAAATTTTGTTCAGCGTTAAAGCAGATCATTCTCCTTCCAGCAAAGCTGAAGAACAATAATAGTGGGTGCTTCTGCTTTTCTGATGAGCTTGTTTTCAGACAGAAGGCACAAACAGAAATTATATTTTTAAGCAATAATTTTGTAGAGTTGGGGGTGGAGGTAAGGAATGCCTTCACTGAACTCTAGGAAATTCACTCACATGAGTAAAAGTGTTTTCTCATTTTTTCATCGAATCAGAATGGTTTTGATTGGAAGGGATTTCAAAAACCATCTCGTTCTGGTCCTCCCTGCCATCTTCCACTATCCCAGGTTTCTCCAAGCTCCGTCCAGCCTGGCCATGGACACTGCCAGGGATGGGGCAGCCACAGCTTCTCTGGGTTAGAGGCCTTCTGGGTTACTACACAGCATCCCCCAGGACAATGATTTCTATGTTTAGGCACCAGAATTACAGCCAGGTAACTGGAAGCATAAAATCATCCTTGCTAACAGCACATCCTCTTGTTGTGATCAGTTCTCTGGTCACAAAATACAAGCAGACATGACTTCAATATAATATTTCTGAGCAGTGGAATAAGCACAGCTTTCAGTGGTCCTGCAGCCTTTTACTGTCACCTCTACTATTTTCTGGGACATTGTTCTGGGAGTAGATGCTGAGCACAAAGGCAGAAGAGAAAAAAAATCCCCTGCCCTGTAAAGACTTAAATTCTCACCAGCGGCATGACATTTTTACAAGAAATCCAGTCATAAAGCCAAACCATGTGTTGGTTCTATGTTTATCAGCTTTCATCCCCTCTTTCTTTTTAAACAGCTTCAGGCTGATTTATCAGCACCTCTGTCAGCCTTTTGTTCTAAATTGCCCTTTCCTCCTCCGCTGACTACAGAGGAAAACTCACCTCCTAAGGCTAAAGCTAACCTTTGCCAAGTAAAACTGGTTATAAAGAGAAAAAGCCATGATGTGGATAAGTTAATATATTTTTATTCATCTCTGGCTACTTCAATTAGCTTCTCTCAGTACAGCCTGTATATACAGTGAGCTCCATCACTGGCAGAATTCTTGCTACTGCTGTGTGGAGATAACAGGGACTGGTTATTTCTTGATTCTTTGCATTGTTCTTTCTGATAACTTCTATATAGCAAATTCAGAAATACTAAAAGCAAGTGTCTGCTTCTGCAAAGTCCCTGGGTTCAAAGTGTTTTAGGCTGATCAGATATTCATGAGAGCAGTGCCAGACTGTTTTTATGCTCCTCCAAATCATTTGAACTCAATTTACAGAGCGTGGATGTGTGAGAGAGAAAAGATTAGTCCAATCTTGCACCATTAGCAGCACGAAAGATCAGAGAGAGCTGGGGGGGGGGATGATTTGTCTTAGTTTTGAAACACCTGTGTGTCAGGGCTCCTCCAGGGTGGTGGAAGGAGATGAGCCAAAGGTTAGGGAGGAACACAGAGGAAGTCAGAGGGGAATAGGAGAAGCCCCTTGCTGGACATCACTCCTCCACTCATACAGAATTCACAACCTCTGGAAATGCGTTTATTACAAACTGGTTTATTCTTGATCTCTTAAGAAAAGGGGAAATTTCAGTGGGAAAAAATTCTTCACAGGCTTTAAACTTGAAACCAGAAGGATTGAAATGCAAAGAAAGTTTTAGGAGACTTTTCCTTGGTGTGGGAATTTAATTTTCAATCTGTCATGATATGAGAAGTCGTATCAGGGCATTATTAACAGCTGGCACCAAATACATTTCCTAGTACTGATTAACAATGTGATTCCCACACTGCCTAAGATAAAAATTCATAAGATCAATCTTCATGTACTACAACTGCATAATGACTTAAGGAGAAATACTCAGTATTGGAAAGAAAATTTTCTCCTAGGAATGACATGGAAAATGGTCAGTGGGATAACCAGCCACCACCACAAATGTAGCAGCAGCCAGCACAGGTTCACTGGTTTGAAGGACTATGACAGCCACACTCAGAACTGTACAAAAACCAGTTTGGATCCACCTTCTTCTGCAGGAAATTCCAGCCCTAGCAGCATCCTACCCATGATTTATATGAAATGCACTGCTTCTCAAACTCTGCTTCTTCAAGCACTATTTATAGCATGCAATTTAAGGAGACAGGGAGTGAAGGGAGAAGGGAAAGGTAGGAGAGCTATTTGCAAATGAGTCATTCCCCAGGAATGCTTTGACAGGCTGTCAGCAGAGATCTGATAAAGACATCCAGTTAAAATACCCCACTGTGGTTCCAGGTGGAGGAAGATTGACGTTCTGGCCGTGTGCACAAGGCAAACTCCACCCAGGAGATGTTTAAACTCTCTGGGAAGCCTGAATGATTCCAAAGTCATTTTGCCTTTTAGCAAATAATGAACATACACAAGAAGTAAGTTTAAAAAAAATAAAAGAGAGAAACCTACTTGGAATAATAATCTTTCCACCAGCATGTCACGTCAGGCATGGATAGTAATGAAGTGCTTCTTCTAGTACTGCTCTTCAGTCTCCACAAGCTGTCCAGTCATTAAATATTCCCATCAGAAGAAATCCAGCACTTCCCATGAAAACCTCCTGATACAGAGCCTACATTGTCCTCTGCTTTTCTCCTGATGGTTATTCATGGCAGTCTCTTGACTTGTTTCTTCCCTGGCTTAACATTTTACAGATATTTGCAGTGTTTGCTGCATTCTTCCTTAGCTGGCATTTAAACCAGAGACCCCTGCAGGAAAACACATCAAATTTTCCAGCTTTGTCCCCTTGTAAATACCAATAACAAAACACCCTGACAACAGCAGTTTTGTCACCTACTCAGCCCTGTGGTTTTGTGCCTCAGTTTCCCCAGCCTTCAGCAGTGGCTGAAGACGGAGCTATTGTGGACCAAACTGGATTCCTGTATCCCTGTGAACTTGGCAAATGGATTGGCAAATACATCCTGGCCACATTTAACTTACTGAAACAGGTTCATTTCCTGTCCCACCCTGGTGCCCTTTGTGACTCAAGGGCACAACTCTCCCACATCTATGTTCTCTTCAGGGACATGTCCACGTGTTGTTTCAGGGTGTGCTTTGACCTCTGGAACAGCCAACTCACGTGCTAAGTCCTCTGAAATTCACAGAATCATGGAATGGTTTGGCACCTTAAAAGACCAGTTCTGCCGCCCTGCCATGGGCAGGGACATCTTCCAGCAGACCAGGCTGCTCCAAGCCCCATCCAGCCTGGCTTTGGACACTTCAGGGATGGGGCGATAGTTCCCAAGCCTCACCACTCTCACAGTAAAGGATTTCTTCCTAATATCTGGTCTAAACCTGTCCTCTGTTGATTTAAATCCTTTCCCCTTGTCCTATCTCTCCAGGCTCTTGTGAAAAGTTCCACTCCAGCCTTCCAGTAATTACCTTTAGGCACTGAAAGGTGCTGTATAGTCTCCCTGAAGCACTCTTTTCTCCAGTCTGAGGAAGAAATTTAAGCATTGAATCACAACTTCTGGTAAAGCTCAGAGTAACCAATTTTCTTTGTAAAACTCTCTTTGTTCTAAACAAGCATATGGAGAACAGATTTACCCATCTGCCTTTTTTTTTATTATTATTTTTGAGCGAAAGCACACTAAATGCAACAAGGATAAGATTTCTGAAAGGAAATAGGTGTTAAACTTGTGGTTTAGAGCTTTTTCTGCGCACTCACTCTGTATAAGGCTATTAGGAAAAGAGACAGGAGCTCACCTTTCTGCCAGACATGCAGGACCCAAATTCAGAAAAAACCTTGCACAAAGCCTGCACTCCTCAGCATCTCTGCAGAGGTTATCTGAAGTTCTCCTCCTCCAATTTTCGGTTCTTTAAACCAGCTGTTCCAAGGAAATGCCAGAGTGCCAGGGGTGATAAAGATCTGCCGCAGGATGAAATAACCAGCAGTGGCCACTGCCAATTACGAGCCCAGGGCACATCTCACTGCCACATGTGGATGTCCTGGACACCCCTCAGCATCTCCAGCAGCCCTGGACACCCCTGCTCACACCCCACATTGCTGAAGGTGAAGTTTGTTGTCAGCACCACAAACAAATGCTCAGGATTTGTCTCACTTTAAGGATACTGGATTACACACAGTGGCATTTAAGCAGCTTACAGGAGGCACAGAGATTTTCCAAATCACCAGAGGAACAATGATTTATTGTACCAAAACTGCAACAAACTTCAGACCATCCCATTGTTAATGAGTGTATAATACACGCTTATGCAGGACACATAAAAGGAATTCATCAGGCCTCCCCTGACTCTGCTGAACGGTTCAGCAACCTTGGGTTGAATTTACAATCTGTCATTTCCTTTCAAAATGCCATACACAAGAGGAGGACAGAGCCTGGGGAATTGAAGTGCCTGGAGAGGAGAAAAACAAACAAACCAACAAAGTAGCCAAACTTGATCACGTTTGAGCTTTTGTTGCTGTTGAAAAATTAATTTTAATTTTCACACTTGAGTTGGCCTAACTTAAAGGGAAATGGTCATAATGTGAAATTACTCTCAGGCTACTTGAAATGGTTTGATGGATACAGAAATGCCAAGTGAAAAAACAAATTGTGTGCTTAAGCCTGCTTTCCTTGACAGGCCCAACTAAATGAATTAGAAGTAGTGCCAGACTGCAGTTACACTTAACAGCACACTGTTTAGGATTCAAATTATAATTGGATGCATTAGCCTCCTTATAAATTTCCTGCATTGTTCTTTTCCATTGGCCTCATTCTTCTATTTTTTTCTACTAACCCTGCTAAAAAAAATAAAACAAAAAAACAAACAGAAAAAAGGAAGATGTTAAATCCTTTGGACAATTACTCTCTCATGGCCAACTTTACCTGAGCTCTATTGAAGCTACCTTTAGGAAGAAATGAACAGAGATTTGTGGTGCCTACCATGGGCCAGATGACAGGTCCCTCCTCACTTTCTGGAGATGATTCTGGAAATGTCTGATATTAAATAAAAATCCCCATGGACAGACCGGGTCTCTGAGATTTGTAGGAGCTCACATTGTCCTGTGTCCCCATCCCCACACAGGTTCTGATGTCCATCTGCATGAAATCAGTGTGCAAACGCCAAGGTGGGATGGATTATGCTCTGGTCCCAGCGTGTCCCTGCATCCCACTCCATGTGTTCATCCCCTCTTCCTTCAGGTGTATTTTCCTTTTACACCAAAGCACTGCCTGCATTTGTAGCAGTAGAGGACAGCAAAGAGACCAATTCATCAGATATTTGAAGAGAGAAGCCTGTTCAATGAGTTAATGTTCTTATGCTCTTATATGCAGTTCACAGATGTCCTCGCTGGCCATCGTGAGTGGTTGTTATTCTGTAAAAATTCATGGAAACCTTTAAGTTCCTCGATCTAGATGTCATGGTTCACTTTTTCAGTGTCCTCTTAACTGAACTTTTGTGGTTTGTATTCATACCTTTGAGGTCTGTCAGAATCATCTGCTTTACTTTCAAGGGTTGTGCTTATAGTCACAACAGTCCCTTCTAAATTTGCTTCCTTTTTTTAATTTTTTTTTAGTAATTTAAGGACAGCTTTTATTCAAAAAATATGACAGGAGCCCTCATGATCAAAAAGCTCTTTGACTGCCCATTTCCTTTGGACCCAGGAGTGTTTTCAGATAAAAATATGTACATATTTCTAGAGACGCAGATTTCTCTTTCTATATATAAATATAGAGAGCACAAATATGTGTGATGCTACGCATAGATTCACTTTGCATAGATATATTTATATATGTATATACAATATGTAAATACACATTATGATACATACAAATTGAGTATATATTTAGACATTGAAGTATATGTAAGGACTAAAATATTCTTAAACAAGAAATAGAGATGTGAATAATTTAATGTTAAAGGGAATGGAAAATAACAACATTCAAATGGAGCTTTGGGGTCCCTGACTTCAGAAGGCTTCTCAATAAACCCCAAGGTGTTTGGGATGGGGCAAGTTAATTAGGTCCATCAGGCACCAAAATGAAGGGAATGAAAACATAGGAATATGCAAATAGAAAACTTGGAATAATACTTCAAAGTGAAGTCGGTACTTGTTTTTTCCATTATTCTAAAGATTCCTTTTTGTCTGTCCTACCTTTTTCCTTTCCTTTCAAACCTTTTTTGGTTTGTCTTGGATAATCGGGAATTTTATAAATTGAATAACAAAGGCTGGGAAAGTAGCAAGACACCTCATAACCTTTGCCAGAATCCTATAAAACAGAGAAAATCTGAAGATTGGATCAGATTAAAATTTATAGGCAAAATCACTATGTGGAAGGAGGTAAACTGTAATATTCCTTTGTTATCTTGAGCCAGGAAGGAAGAAAGTTTACTGCAGTATATTGCTGAAATACCAATATTCAAGATAGCAAGAGCTTGTGAGATTTGTGAGGTGAAAAATATTGCATCATAAGAGATAGCTATCACCTCTTTTTGTCAGCATGTACCAACATACCTACAATGTATTAGAAAACAGAGGCCCAGGAAAGTTCTACAGCTGTGACAAATTGCACAAAAAAATGTGTTTATACAGATATGAATCAAGGCTGAATGGGAGGGCACAGGAACAAAACCCCAGAAGAAGAAGAGGTGCCAAATGGTGTTTGCTGCTGACACCTACAGCAGCAGGTCATTGAGATCCCAGCACACAACTCTGCAGTTTCTCCTGACAAGCAGCTCTGGAGCAGAGACAGTGACTAAATCCTGATGACTCACAGGGGTGGGTCAGAATAAAAAGATTAATCACTTTCAGCTCCTCATTGTCACAATGAGACACATCCCAAACCAACAACATGGATTTAAGAAGAAGCCCTGAAATGTGAGGAGGGTCTCAAAAGTTGATTTCCTTGTCCTCCACTCATTGAAAACAATCCCAGACAGATTCCCTGGAAACAGGTGCCTTAATGCCTGAATTATGGGCAGGTTGTTTAAAATAAAATCCTCTTAGTGCTCATGAGTGTGATTAGTTGTGTTTTATGCAAATTAATCCGCCTTTGTGTGAAGTATCCTATTAAACTGCACTGCTGCTGGAGTGCTGTGGTATCATTTCCTACAGGACTCTTGCAGGAGCCTTTGCCTCCAACAACATGGGCTGGTGGGAGGAGAGAAAAAAATGAAATCAAACAAAGACTGAAAACAATTAAAAATGAAAAAAACAAAAGCAGGTCATATTTTTTTATAGGGCACTATATTAACTAAAACAGAGAATGAATTTTCTGGAATACTCCTGATCTGACTACTCTTTGGACTATGGTGATGCCCAAGAGGAGAATTTATCTGAGAGCTGTTTCCTGCACTGCCTGATCACATAATGTGTCCTGGCACTTAACTGCTGCCTTCCAATTCACAGTCAAAATCTACCACAGTCAATATATCATAATCACAAATATAGGAATCACAGACTAGATAATCCAATTTTGGTTTTGATGTTTATATAATTCCCTGTTCCATAGATGTTTCAGTGAAAATAATCACATTCATAGAATCACAGAATGGTTTATGTTAAATGGATTTTAAAGATCATGTCATTCTAACCCCCCTGCCATGGACAGGGAAAGCTTCCACTATTCCAGGTTGCTCCAAGCTCTATCCAACCTGCCTTGGAACACTCTCAGGGATGGGGCAGCCACAGCTTCTCAGGGCAGCCTGTGCCAGGACATCATCCCCTCCACAGGGAAGATTTTTTTCCTAAGACAAACCTACTTTCTTTCAGTTTGAAGCCATTCTCCCTTGTCCTGTCACTACACCTCCGGAGAAAATGTCCCTCCCCATCTTTTCTGTAAGCCCTCATTAAACACTGGAAGGTGTTCTAAGGTCTCCTGGGAGTCTTGTCTAAGCTAAACAAAAGCAACTCTTTCAGCCTGTCCTCATATGGGAGGTGCTCCAGCCCCTGATCATCTTCATGGGCTTCTCAAGCTCTTCATGTTGGTGATGGTCAGACAAAGAGCTGTGTGCAGATCCACTTGCCATGATTTCCCTCAAGGATTCATACCCAGCTTTCCCATCAATCACGTGAATGATAATTTTGGTGACTGTGTTAAGGTTCTTCCAGGTACCACAATGCTAGAAATGCCTAGAAAAATATATAAATGCGATTTGGATTGAGGGAGAATCACACTGGACTTTGCCTTCTTTCTGATGACAGCCAGAGGCATTAGTCTTGCTCTCCTAATTCTTTGTTTCCTTTTTGTCCCAGTCCATCACTGTTCATCGCTTCACCTACCACAGTATGCTGAGAAACAAATTTCAAAAGCAGAGGAGATAAAAGTTGTTCTGCTCCAATCTGATCACAAAAACAGGATTGACAGGGTAAGGGGATCACACAGCCACAGGACAGGTCACCTCACTGGATGGAGGTAGTAAATATGTTCCCGAATTTCCCCTTTCTTTCAGTTTGTTTTTGTTCTGCTGTCCTTTCCACATAACAAGTCAAGCTGGCAGGTAGCAGAGATAATTCTTGCTGACAGAAGCACAGCAATGCATTTTAAAACTTCCACCCCGCTTTTTCTGTTTGTACATCTAATAATCACTTTCTCCAGTCCAGAGGAGTTGGCAAGTAGCACACTAATACTTGGAGTTCTTACATCTCCCCAAGTGAAAACTAGAATTAAAATGAAATAACAAAAACTCAGAAAACATGAAGACTTACCAGCAAAAGTTTGCCTTTGCACTCTCTTTCAATCTCATTTTTGGCTTCCAAGGAAACAGTAGGAACAGGGAACTGATAAATAGAGTTTGACCAAAGCAGCCTTACCTATTTAAAAGTGAACATGATGGCAGCAAACCACTCACTGGAACAGTCCCAAAAGAGAAATGTCATGAGCCTTGTACTAATTTAAAATTACAAATTACTTGGAGCTGGTAGCTTACCCAATTTAATAGTGGAGGCTAAAGCTGAGCACAGATTGCTGGAGCTATCTACAGTTATCCATCGGATCGTCAAGCAGAAATACATTTCACTGACACTTGCTGTTTGCTTAATATAATCTCTTATTGACCACCTGGCATTGCCACTGCGTTTTCTTCTGATTCCCACAGCACAAGAACTTTGCAATGGTATGTTCACACACAGAGAGAAGACCTCAGCACGTCAGTTTTCTTTTGCTAAGAGTAAATAATTGATGATCATTAATGAATTCCTGCATAACTGCATTGCAAGCCCATTTCTTACTTCTCTATAGGTAATGACACTCATGGTCTCATGTCTGTGATATCCAAGAAATCTAGTCTGAAATGAAGTTCCTATCAGAAGGCTCCCATTGTTAGACACATAGTGATGTGCTCCTCTCCTGAAGAGCTGGTTTGTGCTGGTTTATTCAATTTCTGAATCTATTTTTCAGAGAAAGGTAGCTGGACTTATGAGCAGGGACTTTGTGGAAATTGGGAAACACAATTTTCTTTATCAACTTAGCCCCACCTAGGTTTTGCCATTTTTTTTTTATGAATGTGCCAGTGTCTTGAGCTGCAGTAGAAATGACAACCATGACCTGTTTCACAGGGTGCTACTCAAACTCTGTGTACCCTTGTTAGTACAATCTTTGTACAGGTCTACACATCCTTGGCAAAAGCATCTGCACAGACCTGGCAAAACAAGGTGTGCATGAGGCACTGAGTGGCAGAGCCTCATATATGGGCAAGACTATGTCTGTGCACTGAAGACACATAGAATGAAGACTGTTTACGTGGAGGGATATCAAGAACAACAGAAAACCCTGCACAGCTCTCAATCAGACCTGCTTTCACAACTAAATCAGTGAAACCTCATCACTGTTGCTGTTGTTTGTAGGCAAAGCCAATCTTGGAAAATGATGAAGAGACAGGAGTGGGTTTAAGGGAGAGGCTGAAAGAGATGCTGTTTCTTCCATAACCCATTAATTGATGCTGATGCAGAACAAATTCCTGCACGTAACTGTAAAGTGGCCACATCACTGTCCCCACTTCCTTATTAAAATAGATGGATTCACATCTGGACTCAGAGCAATGAGGAGCACTGGCTGAGACAGGACTGTGTAAGCAACACATCTTCCAGCAGAGCCAAACGCAAATATCTGCTCAGAAATAAAGGGGTTAATGCTTTGTGAACATGAGTCCTGATCCCATGGCATCAGCACATCTGCACAGGCTTTCAGAACAATAACACCCTGCAATCCATAGCTGTGCTGGGAGGTGATTTCATTTCTACATCAGGCCAGATGCATGATTTAAGATTCTGTAAAGAGAAAGAGAGAAGTTTGAATAATTGACAGGACACCAAATATTTTATTGTATCATAAGACAGGAATCAAAAGTGTTTTGATTATAGAAAATCAGAAAATTCATGGAGGGGGAAGTATTAGATGCACTAAGGCTCTTCAGTTTGGAGAAGGGATGCAGATCAAATCCCTGTGACTCAAAGCTATACCCACACTATTTTCTATTGGAAGTTAGTAATCACTTTTTGTAAGGCTGAAGATTATTAGACTGTAGCAAATTCCCTGCAGGAAGCGGTGGATTCTTCATTCGTCACGTCAAACTTTGGTGTCATTTTAGTACAACACAAGTAAGTGGAGTCAATATTTGGCTTTTAGGTAAAAAAACCTCTTCATTTGTGGATTATGCTGAGCCTAATGTATTAGAAAAGTGAAATTTGATGGGAATGCTTCCCAGTTTCTGGAGTGAATGCTAGCAGCCCAAAGAACAGTTTTAAGCCGTTTACGTGTTGAGTGTGGGCAGAGGGCATTGCTTTCTGTAATGAAATGCCAGCTCCTTACAGGAGGAGGAAAAAATATTTTCTGAAAATCCTTTTGTCTTGTACTGACTATTCAAAAGCCAGAACTCTGTGCACTGCTCCGGTGCCACATAGCAGTACCTCTGCCCTGGGATAAAGGCATCCAGTGACAACCCTGTCAAACACCAGGCAAAAAAATCATCCACTAGGCAAGCTCCTGCACAATTTTTTAGTCTTACGATTTATCAACTTAAGTGGCTTGTTCTTCCTTTGTGGTTTATTCTTAGTCATCCAGTTCCCCCAGACTCTGTAATTTGACCTTTTTCAGATATCTCAGCCCTGCATAATGGTGCAGGAACATCATTTTCCCATGGCTCATAGGACAGAGCTGAAGAATGAGAGAACTGCAGGTGATGCATAAATCTGTCAGATGGCAGCAGTGAATGTTTATAAATCTTTATGAATTTGGAATACACATTTCTTGTTTCATTAGGGAGTGATGATTTACAGATTTCCAGATTACAAGGAGACTAGTGATGTGTATCTGGACCCTGCTGACACACATCTCCTATTACATGGTGGTTGACTACATAAAAAATTAACTTCCCAGTGGCAATACCTTCTGCAGCAGCTGCTGAAGGAAAATCAGTGATGGGTAAAGGACTCTTTATTATTTCAATCAGAGAATTTAGACATAGGAAGCACTCGGATTTCTTCAATGACAGGGTATATATTTTTATTCTTGTTATGCAAGCACAGAGAATATCATTAGAATATCATTAGAACTTCATGAAATCTGATAAGAATAAGCATCTCTTTTCCAGTAAAGATATCTGAACTTTTCCAACAAAGCTTTTCCAGATCTCTTTAACGTGGACAGAGAGTGCATTTTAGCCTCACTTGGGCCAAAATATTCCCAGTTAATTTCTCCAGGGAAATAACAGCAGAGGTTCATGTCAAACAACTCAGATTTATAGCTGAAAATCTCAAAAGACCAAAATGATGTATTGGTTTTTTGGGTCCACTTATAATAACCTAGAATGACTTATGTGTTTTATTATTGGAATTGCAATGTGTGTGTATATATATTGCTGATATGAATGAGCATTAGATGCACAGCATATACATCCACCAATAGGACTGAAATATATACATATCCATCACTGCAAAATGAGAAATTGGTCTATACTTGTTTGGGTTTTTCAAGTAAAAAGAACCAATAAATGCTTACAGAACATTTTGGTGTATGAGGCCTAAAACTTTTTTTTTTTTTTTTTTTTTTTTTTTTTTTTTTTTTTTTTTTTTTTTTTTTTTTTTTTTTTTTATAAAAACTGAAGCTGGAGTTTAAGGCACCAGATGGACTGCAACACGGGATAAATCAGGGAAAGATGATAGTTAGCAAGGATGATAATAAATGGCATAAAGGAAGCTGCTATGCAAAAAGAGGTAGAAGTGACAACCCACAGCTTTTTTAACTGTATTCTGGCTCAACTCAACTGTCAAGTTACGTTAAAATGCATCTGCCTAATGTTAGGGTTTTTTTTCCTTACTATACAGAATGAGATGTCTTAAATTGGAGCTGAAGGATGATCACCATACCTGGGATTTACTCTGCAGTTTCCGACTAGCCTGCTATACTCATCTTGACAGGAATATAAATAAGTAGGCATCCTGACAGACTCTATTTATGAAACAGAGCTGAGAAGTGATCCTAAAACAAAAGTCAAAGTTAAGTTGTTTGTTTCTTTTCTCAAGTCATGTTTATTTTCATTTGTTCCAGAGAAATATTTGTCAGATGATATAAATCTGACAGTAACACTGCCAAAATACCAATCTCCATAGTTGCTGCTGTAGGATCATTGGAGAGTCACAATTACCCATAGCAGAGGAAGGGAGATCAGGCAAAAAAAATGGTCAGGTAAAGGATGGATGAGGTCTATGTGACTGAGTTGTCACCAAAGTGGACTGAATCAGTAACAAGGAAAAGAAGGATGTTTTTTGTACTATCATCCTGCTAGTTCAGGCATCCCAGTGCCTGATTATAGTCTATAATGCAGTGCACAATTCTCAGAGATAAGAAAACTCAGGCTCATCAAAAATACGAAAAATTAGACAAAGTGAGTGACCTTCAAAGGTTCTTTTAGGGTTTAATTCCTGCTATTTCAGGCTCAGACACCTCATATTCAAATTCAGGCATCTGACTGAGGTAGGTTATAGAACCACAGAATGGTTTGGGTTAAAGGGATCTTAAAGCTCATCTCATTCCAATTCCCTTCCATGGGCAGGGACACATTCCACTATCCCAGGTTGCTCCAAGCCCCATCCAACCTGGCCCTGAACACTTTCAGGGATGGGGCAGCCACAGCTTCTCTGGGCAGCCTGTGCCAGGTCATCACCACCCTTACAGTAAATAATTTCTTCCTAACATTTAATCTAAATTTCTCTGTTTTTAGTAGAGCAGCTGCTATAGGTACCTTCAGAAGGTAAGGAGTGGTAGACACTAAGATGATTAATTTAATCTTTACTTCTCTCCAGTGATCAGAGAGAGCTGGAGGTGACTAAATTAATTACAGGCTCCCATTTAACATCTCATAGCTTGAGGCTGTGAGTCTTGGCCCTTCCTGAGTACCTGGAGCAAAAGAATCAGCTGAAGTTAGCACCAGTAGCCAGGAACAGAGACTCTAGTCTTCATGGATGCTCCAACCATTGGATCATCCCCAGTTTTCTGTACAACTGTGAGAGAAAGCCACCAGAGCCAGTCCCATCAGATGTTTCCCATTCCATGAATTTACATTTCAGCATGAACTTTTCATACTGACAGGTTGCATGCAGACTTTGCTGCCACAAAAAACTCTGCTCAAATGCTCAAAAGGACTTAAACCTAAAGCTTGTTTCATTTCTCAATTTCCATTGGTAAAATTTCCTGTGAATTTTTCTCTGAGGTTGACAGTAATTTAGCAGCACTGTTACAGACTTTGAGCTTCTCCAGATGTTTTTGGCTCCTCTCTGGAGACTGTCAGGTGCTGTGCCTTCCCCAGTCCCTCACCTCTTGTTGCTGATTGCCCCTCAGGATTGATTGCTTACTTTTGCTTGCATCAAGACAGAACAGAGTGTCACATTCATTAAAATTAATTTTTAAAAAGAGAAAGACCTGTCAGGCACTACCAGGATGATTGTTTTACTAGTTATGCAGCTTTATGCACCCATATGCTCAAAGGTTAAGAAAGGAGAGGCATCTTTGCTAGCTGCTAATAGAAGATTTATCATCAACTGCAAGCTCTTTACGGAGGCCTCACTGGAAGACCTCCAATAAATACATAAAGGGACATCAAAATATCTCTTTGAAATAGGTGTGTAACTGTATGCATAAGGTCTGCACAGATCCCTCTCCAGACAAGAGGGTTTTATTCATCAGTGGATTTCATGCAGAGATCTACAGGACACTAACAGTTGGCCTTTGCACCTCTTCCGTACACAGATTTTAGGAGCAGAGGCATCATTGTCACATCAAGTCTGACCAAAGCACAAACAAAAGGCTGGTGTCAAATACACACTTTTCACAAATATCATCACAGATAGGCAGGATCAGTTTAATATTTGTCATTCACCTGAGGCACTCACAATTTGTTTGCAGCTGACATAAAGTTGGGTGAGGGTTTCGATATGCTCTGCAGGGGACTATGGACAGGATAGAAGGATGATGAGAGGCCAGCAGGGTAAGGTTCAAGAACACCAAGGCATGATCCTGCTGTTCCACAAGAAGCTCCTACAGTGCCCCCAGGCTGGGGGCAGAGTGGCTAGAAGGCTGCTCAGCAGGAAAGGCCCTGGGGGTGCCTTGGCGCTGACAGTGGCCAAACATGAGCCAGCATGTGCCCCGGTGGGCAAGGAAGCCAGTGACCTCCTAACCTATGTCAGTGCTAGTGTGGTCAGCAGGACCAGGGCAGCAATTGTCACCCTGTGCTGAGCACTGCGGAGGCCACTCCTCAAGTGCTGTGTGCAGATGTGTGGCCCTTTCAAGTACAATAACTGATTTTGTCGGAATTTGCCTGAATTAAGGTGACAACAAGACCACCTGCAAAAGTCAACAACAGGGATTTTATTTAACAATAAATGAGGGATAGAAATACAGCAATACAAAAATGGAGGGCGAGAAGATAAAGGGGGGAAACTGCGGGTGTGGTGTGGTAGGGAAGAGCAAGGCTGAGGTGGGGTAGGGAAGAGATCAAACAGAGAACAGTCCAAGAGGCTTAGCTACAGCTTCACTCCGTCGGTGCCACCCAGCTTTGAACTTCTCTGCACTGGGGTCCCAGAGGTTCTTGTGAAGGTGAGGACCCCAGGTCATTCATCTGGGATTAACACCTTTCTCCAGTCCGTGTTGCAGATAACCAAGGATGCATTTTCCTGTTTGCCATGTGAAAGGAGGATTTGCGTATATTTACATGCAGTGCTGAGGCTCAAAGGCATTTTTCACCTCCTAAACACAACTCCCTGAGGGCAGAGGGTGGACCACCAATGCTGCCAGGCCTAAAGTCAGATTCTGTGAGATTCTAAAAAGCAGCGCTGTCATACATCCTGACATAGTTACCCCTTACTAGGCAGGCTTCCTTTTAGCATGGAGTGAGAGGTTGGGACGGGCTGCAGGACCTACCTTTGGCAAATGGTTGACTTGAGCTCAAACCATGTATCAGTCAGTGTGTACCCAGTGTTTGTCTCCCAGTGCTGCCGTTGCCTCTGGGAGCTGGGTATCCTCAGGGCGAGCCGGCATCTCTGGGCATCATCCTGGTTCTGGCACTGGGCTCACTCCTCTGGCTGCCCCCTGAGGCAGCGGAAGGAGAAGAGCCAGCGCAGAGCCCGCCGGGCCCTCTTGGCCATGGAGCGCCATGGCCGTGGGGCCGGGGGCTGCGGGACGGCTGCACTGATAGCAAGTCCAGCAGGAACGCTGTGAGCCGGGGCCTGGGCAGGCACCGGGCACGCCCCTGCCGGCATTACAGCTTCGCAGTGCTCTTCCTGGAGACGGGAGGCCTGGGCAGAGCCAGCCTGTATCCACACTGCTTCAGCCTCATCTGCGGCATCAGGAGGTGAGGGGCAAACCACAGACATCTTTGCCTCTTTGGGCAGTGCTGCAGGGAGAGGCTCGCTGTGCTCCTTGTTGGTGAGATCGCTGTCTGGAGGAGCGGGTGCTGGCTCTGACTCTTCATCTCATCGTGGAAGGAACAAGGGCTCTCTACCTCGCTGTCCCTCTCTCCTGCTGCTGCTTTTTTCTCCCACTTTGCCAGCAGCACATATACACGAGTTTCTCAGGTTGGCCAGTCATCACAGTCAGACCCCAAGTCTGCCAACCGGTCAGGAAACAAAAGCTCTGAGTCTCTTTCTGTCTCTGCTGCAGCATCTTCATTCACACTACAAGGGCTGTAGGGCATCGAGGGGTCTGCAACTGGTTTTGGGGTGGGACTTGATGGACCCCAGAGGACGCAGTTAGATGTCATGGACCTTTCTTCATTGCCCAGGCAGGAGGGCATGGCTCCAAAGAGCTGTGCATCCATTTTGTCTTTCTTCTGCTTCCTGATCTTCTCCCCTTTTGCTTGCATAAGGTGCAATAAAGGCTCAGGCTCCATGCAGAGCTGCCTGTGCTGGGATGGCCAATGAGTTGCCCTGGCATGCCAAGTGATGCACTCTCTCGGACGCTGTCCCACTCATCTCCAGCCTCTGTTTCTGGCAGCTCTTCATCCTCCTGATTTTCCTCTAGCTCATTTAGAGAAGCATACCAGGGC
>VRYO01001463.1:2467218-2502766 GCA_009812075.1 Sialia sialis
CTTTTTTTAGGCTTTTCTGCCTTGACTTTGCCTACACTTGTTCCTCCCCCAATGACCTGTAGCTTTCTCTTGTCCCACCTTTTGTTTCTCCCTTAAATATCCGCAATGAAGTTCTGTGCCTTGCCAAAGTGCTTTTCCCACTCTGTCCACTATGTGTCCCAGCTATTTGTTCCAACCACATGTAGAAACATCGTAAGAATTTAGAAACCTCCCCTTGAACAGAATCTGATCACTTTTTTGCAAGACTAGGAATGTGTGCTTATAGAAAACATTTTTATCAAGTTGGGGACAAGGAAAGTGGTAATTTTACATTTTTTATTGTATCTTAGTGGAGTGGAGTTGGGGATTGATGAAGATGGCACATAGGATTTTTTTCAGGAATATACTAGCAGCATCCTGACATTCTGTGTCTGCCGTGGTGAGGCCAGAGGACCAAGGCTGTGATTGTCTCTCACACTGAGCAGGGCCCACCTCATATCCTGTGTCCCTCTTTGAGTTCCTTAACCTTGTGACTACATTTTATCTGCAATACCAAATCCTTTTGTGGTACTATAATTATCTCTTGCCTCTTTTTCAGAAATATGGGGCATATTGCAGATCAGAGGTAAGAGTACAGTTGTTTGATCAGTTTACTAGTTTATGGGTCAGAATTAATTAAAATATTTAACATTTCATTGTATCTGCTTATTTTTTGTGGCTTGCATGCTTTATGGATGTAATTTGGTTTATCTTCTGACAGAATATACAGAATGATTATAAACAGCTCACCACAGTTACCCCTTTTTGTTATAAAATATAAAAGCAGCATCTGTCATCCTGTCTGCAGGCACCTTACGGACAGGGTGACAAAGACGGCACTATGTATGAATTATCCTTTATGGCATGAATAAAAAACTTTCACCTTTACTCAACTTAACAGGCCTAGACCCTTTCAGCCAGTGATGGGTCCTATTGTATCATTGCTGATATAACAGTGATATCCAGAAGCTGTCAAACAGGGCTACCAGTGATACCTATTCTCAAAGTGGCATTCTGCATATTTATTAACTTGAAGCTAACATCTTACAGCTTAATGCTATGAACAAGAAACATTTCAACTTTGGAAATGTGGGAAACATTTAACAAGGAAAACACCTCACCTTGGGTTTACAAAATCCTTAAATCCTCAGATAAAAACCTTTGTGTTTTTAAATTGATAAAAATCTTTAAATAAATTATTGCAATAATCCTGAATCTTCTTAGCGGCAGTTGTATAAGTTGTTAAAATCACTGCTCCACGCCTCTGCTGGGGGTTCGGAGGGAACATATTGTCTGTGATTCCAAGCAGGGTGGATACATGTCCCCATGTCCATTGAAACCCACACCCCCATGTAATGAGGTCCCATGGACCTTCCTGTTTGTTTGTCATAAGGTCTTTTTTCATTACCTTAGGTTTGGCTGGTAGGGCATCCCCAGATGACTGCAACGGCAAGAAATTCCCTTACACTACTGGGTTTGGGGAATTTTCTGGTACTGTTAGGTGATTCAAAGTGTAAACAGCCTTTGCTCTGTGGGGTTTTCTCCTTTTCTCCCTGTAATGCCTTCTGTAACTGTTCAGTTTGCATCTACAGTAGTAACGCACCTGCCCTCTTGCCTTCTATCCCCTCTCTCAGATCTTGTCTCTCTACATTATGCTTTTTCCTGTCATCACAGGTGGCTTCTAGGCAGCTGCCTAACATCTTACAAATAATTATTTTTCCTCTACCATTTTCAATATTTCCTCTTACTAATTCAATTTTCTTTGCAGTCACATT
The DNA here is from genome assembly GCA_009812075.1 of Sialia sialis. Taxonomy (NCBI): domain Eukaryota; kingdom Metazoa; phylum Chordata; class Aves; order Passeriformes; family Turdidae; genus Sialia; species Sialia sialis. The sequence continues at coordinate 2,469,012 of VRYO01001463.1, forward strand.
CCAGTTATGCCAGTGGTGGTGAGCTCATTCTTCTGAGAATTTGGGACTCAGACATTCCATGCTGCTGTAAGCAATCAGGGATACTACTCCTATCCTCACATCTACACCAATATGTTGTGAATGGGTGATTTAGATCACTTAAAGAACTATTGTCAAAGCTATTAGCTTTGGTTTTAATACATGGTTGCAAAAGTGTGACTAAACAAAGTTTGAGGTCAACAATCACTCTGTCACTGATTGGCACAGTCGTTTGAACATTGATCCTAAACTGCCATCTGACAAGTCAAAGTTGCCAAACTACGAGGTTATGCACGATATCAGTCAATTACCAAAGGTCTGCAACTTGTTTAAAAGTCCCTCTGGCTTCAGAATCATTCCAGCTCAGGGGGAGATCACTGCCGTGGATCAGGACACTTAGCTGGGAGAGGTCAAAGGAAATTCACTTTGTCCTCTTTAAGGAATAAAGCAGCTGACTCAATCAAATTATATGTGATGGGAAAGATACAATACTTCCTGTACCCACAACTTTCTTTGTTCCTTTCAAACTGAATCTGAAGAACGCCACTCACTATTCATGTGTTAATCACATGATTGGTGTTCAGAGCTCCTGTGCATCTCAGTGTCACTCAGCTCCTTTGGGGGTTTTTGGAGAGCAGATAGAAACTAGAGGAGCTCTTTATAGTGTGTACCAAAGTTGTGCTGGTTTACTTAAGGGGTCAAGGACAGGCTGACAAAGGAAGCAGCCACCATAACTGGAGGTATTTAAAAGATGTGGCACTTAGGGACATGGTTAGTGGTGGACCAGGCAGTGTCGGGTTAATAGTAGGACTTGGTGACTGCAAAGATATTTTCCAACCTAAAATACTCTATGATTCTATGATTGTCGTATAGCCAGATGTGCATTTTTTTGTACTCTTTAGCAAGTGTGACATCCTCTATGGCACTGACAAACTTTGTTTATTATGTAAAAACCCTGAGCAGAAAAGCAACCCAGATTTCCCCATTCAATTCATAGCACAGCAAGTTACCCAACTACTGCCAAAATGCAAAGCAGAGGCAGAATTTCCTTTGCTACCTCTTAGAGAAAAGTTATTGTGTATTTTATGAATGAAGTATTCCTCTACCATAGAACATATTAACAGATGGGAGTCAGACCCTCCTTCAGTTTACAGACAGATAGCTCTATCAGACAAATACCTCTTTGGAAACAGCTGTTTTCTGCTTTCACTCCATTGCCTCTCCTTATTTCTTCCTTCACTATTTAGATCTCATACAGAGTGTTCACTTGACATGTCTTGACACACTGGAAATTACCAGACTGTCTCCACTGCATTTCTTACAGATTTGCCTGACATAGTAAAATTTATTCATATTTTACATTAATTAGATCCATATCTTTCTGAAAACTGCAGACAAAAAAACCCTCTTTCTTCATTTTATATGTATAACCCCCCCACTGCTAGCAAATCTTTCCCATGGCCCATACTGTAGTGAGAGGTGTGTTAATGACATACTGCTGGCTGTGAAACACTCTCAAAAATTGCCTCTAGCTGCCCCATGGTCCAATTTGAATTGCTTACTTTTTGCTCCCATTGTTTTATAGGTTTTCTTATATTGGGAAAATAGCTGTGGGTGTTCACTCCCGCTGTGAAAGTCCTTCAGTGAGCTTTCACAAACACTTTTAGAATTAAACCATTTTTCTGAGTTCCATGGAAAAGGGCTTCTGTCAGGGGAATTGACAGTAGGATTCCTTGACAGCACTTGCTCTCAAGCACAAGTTTATCTTTAACTCCCCTCAGCCCTTGAGGCAGAGTTATCTGCTGCACAGGTGTCTTCAGCAAGCACTGAATGGGTAATCAGTGCCTTGCACAGGTAGGAAAAGCAAAGCTGTTGTGATACTAATGTGAAACTAATTCTCAGTTGCTCTGAGCTCAGAGAAATTTGAGCTCCAGTTTGTCAACCTCTTTCCCTGCAGGACACTGTGTAGGGCTGCTGACTTCAGTTAGCATGATCCTGATATTCAATATTTAATTATTTACAATGCCACAATCATTGTCAAAAATGGGAGGAATGGGAAAATTTGCCCATGATTGAAACTCTGCTCAGAAAAATGTTCTTTGATTTTTTTTTTTAAGTGTAAACAGAGTCTTGATCTTACTGAACACGTGAACAGTGTTTCCAGCATTGACAGCTTCTGGTCATGACGAGCCATTTTTTAAGGTTTATCCTGAAAAATACTGCTAGAAGTGTTCAAGTAGTTGCAGCAGGCAGTGGCAGATGGGTGAGAAATTAAGGGAGGAAGATGAGGGAGGAACATGATCAGGGGATGTAGCCAGGTTAGAGAGCCTCAAGTTAGGTCTGAACATGCTGATATGACTTTGGGCAGAGCTGCATGCTGTGCAAATAGTCAGGTGAGACCCAGAAAGCTGGAAACATGTTCTAATTCTCATCTTTGGCTAATTAGTCTTGCAGTTAATTAGCCCTGTTACAGTATTTTTTCCTGATGGGACAGATGCCTCTGTGTTCTGGAGTCAGCAAGTTTGGAACTGGATTGCCGCAATAGTTTGGATTCATTAGCTGAGATCCAGATAATATTTTTACTGTGCTTTCTATAATCTGTTGCTCCTACAAAGCTAAAATAAATAATTGAGCACGAAAAGGGACCACCATGATAATATAGCCCTTATGATTCCAGTCATAAGGGATTGTGGTGACTGCAATCACCAAAGAGTAAACAACTTGTCTGAACACTTGATTTCATAACATTAAGCTAGCATAAGTCCAGTTTTCCATGGTTTTTATTGGATATTTGGTTCAGCCTCCTCATTGCAAGGACCGTTTTCCTGCTTTGAGGAAAGCAGTGCCTGGTATCATCAGGGTGGTCAGAAAAACTCCGGTAATATGCAGTACACTAAAGAGAGAAATAAAGGTGGGAAGGGGGGAAAGAAAAAAAGCTTACAAACTTTTCTGTAAAACACAAGGGCTTTGTGTTCCTGGAAGAGTTTGCAACAACAAAGGCTCAAGCCCTGACCTCAGGGTGGATAGCCTAAATTGAAAGATCCAGTGTTGTAATGGAAACCACTTATTAATAGGGAAAAAAGGAGCACATAGCCCAGAGAGGTTTTGGACTCCAGATTCCTGAGAACATTCAGGCTTGGATGGAGCTCTGAGTAACCTGGTCTAGTTGAAGATGTCCCTGCCCATGACAGGAGGGTTTGCCTAGATTGTCTTTAATGGTCTCTTCTAACCCAAATGATTCTATGCCAGTGTGAAGAATAAATGCCAATTTAGTCCTCATCCAAAGCTTGAAGCCTTGGGCTCTGTGTTTTTTCAACTCTTTCCTGTTCCCTCAAAGGTCTCAGGTAAGTTCAGTTCCTTGAGAAACACTTCAGTGAGTCCTAAATCTGTGTTATCATAAGCCAAATAATCCTCTATATAAGGCCAGCAAATTCCCTATAAATTTATAACAAGGCATCAGGGTCTGCTCCAACTGCCTGCCAGCACCTCCTCCATCTGGGAAGCTTGTTCACATCTTAGCCGCTCCATCTTTAATCCAAGGGATTCTATCATCTCTGCTCACAGCAGCAAAAAGCACCAGGAGCCCAAAGCAGGAGGACGAATCTCCAGCCACTGCCTCTCCTTCACCTCAGCTAACAACTGACATTCCCATTGTCTGCAAGGCACAGCTGATGTGGTGGGGATTATGAACATAAAGAAGGAAAATTACTTACAGCTGGAGCAATTGTCAGGCAGGAAGATAATTGAAAGCCAGCAAAACGATCAACCGTTTAATTGCTTACATTAAAAAAATGAATTGACAGCAATCAAGCCATCCTATAAAAAGTACTGGAAAAAAAAATGACATGTGAGAAAATAGATTAATTTTCATGAAGAGCAAAGTAAAAACAAACTTGGAAAAAAAATTGAAAACCTGAGCTAGTGTTGTTTATAAGCCTTAATCAATTTAAAACTCATTTTCAATGTATTAAACTTTACTATTTAATGTCTCCCAATGAATTCTGCCTCTGGCATTGTTCGGCAGCCTCACTGAAGCCTTGTGCAGTTAAAAAAGATTGTTCATCAGCATTACCTCTGCCAAACATACTTAAATCAGAAGGTAGTACCCACAATCATAAGGAAGGGAGCACTTAGAATATTTTTAAAGGAATTTTTCCCATCTGAAGGACTGTTGAATTCCTGGGAAAATTTTTTAGCGGCAAAACGATTGAGCTCTCAGAATTTGTATTTTCAAACCTTTTAGGTTGATCTTAGTATTGAATCTTTGTTTAGAATCAAAGGCCAAATGTTGGGAAGGAGGGAGGTGTCTCCATTTTCAGCCACCCACTGCACTAACACTGAACATTCACATTTCTTTTGATTCACACTTTTTCAAATCACGTGCCTGAAAAGCCCTTTAGAAGACCAACGAAGCCTTGTTTTGTCCCTAAGAGCAGAACCATATCTTATGTCAAGAGAAATACAAATTCCCAACACATAGTATGAAATTTTTAGACCCAAACCTGAGGTGAGGAGGAATATAAGCTCTTCTACCAATGCATAGTAATTTTTTTGAAGGTGTGCTATGGTGAAGTAATGGAAAGACAACCACTCCAGAATGGATCCTTGATATTTCACACTTCTTTTTTACAAAAAGAATATGGTAGCTTGTTCTGGGTTTTTTTCACACTTACATAAATTCTTTAAAATGTTTCGTTTTGAGAGAAGATTGATTGTATACCACCAGTTTTTCTCTCTATCATCAATTTTTCATTTCATGATAAAAATCTGATTTTGTATGTGTGACTCTCAGAAACAAAAGACAAGAAAATAAAAGAGCCTGAATCCAAGTGCTCATTTACTAGCTGCAATCCAGCCAATGGATCAGAGGATGAAGTATCCGCCACTCAATGATTCCCCCAACATTTCTGACCTTCACAACCTGAGTTATGAAAGTTCTACATAAAATCAATGCTTTTTTTAGGCTTTCTAACCTTTTATGACTTCCCTCATGTTTTCATCCTCACAGTCATGTTGCTGATAGCTCATTGTTCTCATGCTGCAGATCAGTCACTCTGGGTTTGAGTTGAGCCATGTCCCACCACAGTGACAGCAGGGTTGGAGAGCCAAGCACCTTTCTGAAAACATGCAGTGATCTTGCTGCCCCTCCTCATGTGCTGATCTGGATTTTAGCTCTGCATTTTGTGCAGCAGGGAGGTTCCAAGGAGAGGTCATTATGCTGATCAAAGGTCAGGAAGACAAACCTGAGGCACATCTGAAGAGAGGAAATGTTAAAATCAGCACCACCTGGATTAGGCTCACTCTTGACAAAACTAAAACTTCTTTTTCTACTGTAGTACATAACTTGATAACTAGAAAGGATAAAGTAATAAGTAAAAGGTATTTCTAAAGGAAGAAAAATAATCTAATATTTCTCTTCTGAAAAGGTCAGGATAACAGATTACTCCAGTAACATTCTGGGAATACAGGACTGGGAGGAGCAATTTGTATCTACAATTGCAGGTACCAGGTGGCAGAGGTTAAGTAAAGCAGTGAATTGAGTCTATTCTTATATGACAGACAATGATATTTCCCCCTCTAGAGTAATCCAAGGATCAGACACCCAAGACACTGCAATGTGCCACAGCAGAATAGATCAATATTGATCTCTTGATTTTTCTTTCCATTTCTTGGACCCTAAACATAGAAGCAGAGGCATCCAGAGTTTTGTGCAGAAGAGCTAACAAACCCAGAACTTGCCAGAATCATTTCAGTTTGACATGTAGAGGTTGTTGGTTTCTTAATATCTGAAATATTTCCTAGTTTTAGGCCTGATCAAGAGGCCAGTGGCTGAAAAATTGCTTACTTCTCCCTTTTCTTTCCAGGACAAAATTCTGCATGGAAAAATATCCATCTTCTTACAAACCTGAGTCTAGAGTAATCTCAACCTAATCCCCACTGTAGAACAAGACATAAAGGTCATGAAAAATATCAATTTTATTTGCCAATTAAACCCAGAGGGAATTATTTTCTGAATTCATCCTTGTGTTTTATTGACAGCAATAGTTATGATCCTTATAATGGCCTTATAATTCCCTGTCTAGCTCTAAGACATAGTATATGCTGAAAGAAACTAATGAAGCAAAAGACACTTGATACCATCCTTCAAATGAGCTGTTTAGAAAATCCTTTCCAAAGGAAAAATAAAACAGCCATTTTAATAAATTAAAAACCCTGATGCACAGCTTGCTGGATGGCAAGTCCAATCAAGAGGGTTGACATGTCACACTGTAACTACTTCCCAGTGAATGATGACATAATTTTCAGATTTGCCCTTCTTGCTGGCATTGATGCATTCAGGCAAAACAATATATCAATCAGCACTTAGGATCTAAATGCCTGTTATGAGTCAATCTTCTGGGGCTCAGCTTCCCACATCTGATAAGAATCTCAGCAGTGATTTGTAGCTTTTTGAGTGTTTCCTAATGCTTCACATCTCTCAAATTGGTCAGAGCCCAACACCAGAGCTCTTGTTCTGTTTCACAGCAATCATATGATTGTACAGGACAAGTGTGTATTGCTCTGTATTCTTACCACCATGTTAATGCCAGTTTCTAATAGTTAAAAATGGCTTGAATCCACTGCTGTGTCACACATTTAAGAGGTTTATGGCCTGGTTTATCCTTGGCTCATTTTCACAGACTTTATAACCCCTCAGCCGAGTTGCTCCCTAGCAGAAGAATTCCTTCAGTAGACAAAGGAAGCGCTACTGATGACATCTGTGAGGCCTTTGATTTGGTTCCCTACAGCATTCTTACGTCTAATATGAAGAGACATGGGGGTTTTGGATGGATGGTCTGCTAGATGGGTAAGAACTTGGTTGGGTGGCCACATCCAAAAAGTTACAGTCAATGGCTCAATGTCCAAATGACACCAACCCATTAAAGGTGGTGTTCCTGCAGAGTCCATACTGAGACCAGTGCTATTCAATGCCTCCACCAGTGAAATGGACAGTGGGATTTTTGACACTGACAGTTTTCAGATGAGTAGATACACTCAAGGAAAAGAATTTCATCCTGAGTGATCTTGACTGGCTTGAGGAGTGAGTCCATGAGAACCCCATGGAGTTCAACAAGGTCAGATCTGTGTCATTGAGAATTGAGGTTGTTCAGTCTGGAGAAGATTCCAGAGAGACTTTTAGAAGCCTTTCTATCTATAAGGAGAAGTGAGGGACATAAGAAAAATGGAGAGAGAGTTTTTCCAAGGCCTTTAGTGACAGAATAAAGGACAACAGTTATAAATTGAAAGAGGGTAGTCTGAGTTCCACTGTGAATAAGAAAATTTGTAAAGATAGAGGTGGTGAGACACTGGCAGAAGTTGCCCAGATGTGGCTTCCTCACCCTGGAAATGTTCCAGGGCAGGTTGAATGGGGCATGGAGCAATCTGGGGTAGTGGAAGGTGCCCCAGCCCATGGCAGCAGGGTTGCACTACTGCAGAAGGTCCATTTCAACCCCAAAAATTTCATGTTCTATGATACCACATCAAATTATAAATGAGACGCAGAGAAAAGGAAGACAGATAACAAATATTATAGAAAAGACTTATATATTAGGTACTTCTATTATATTACTGGGAGATATATTTGACACAAGTGCTGACCAAACAATTCACATTCTATCTCAACCAGAAGAGCACAGGGTGTCAGGTAAATTATACACTCTTCCTATGGAACAGATCACTGAAAAAAAAATAGAGTTTTAAATGTTTTGAAGTAGTGACAGCCAAAAGTTTTCATATTTCATGATGCCTGAAAAAACTCATTTATCTGAAGCTTTGCTTGTTTTCATCAGGTTATTGGAACTCTGATATTGAAGCAAGGGGATACTCATCTGAATATTAAATCACTGTACCTCAAATTTCATGACCCAAGTTTGAAATAATGCAAAAAGATCATGATGATCTGAAAAAAACATGGTATTGGCTGTAAGTTACAGCTATCCACAGCGTAGCAGCTGCAGCAGCTGAAACTTTCGCATGCTGAAATATTCTGAGCTTGAGCCAAAATACTTTCAGGGGTTTTTTAAATAAAAATTACAATAAACCCCCTAAAAACCTATGAAACAAAAACATTATAATGTTTTCATATTGTTTGGGTTTGGTATATTTGCTCTTTTCCTCCCCATTAAAAACAAGGATTTTGTGGGAAGGATTTTTAAATACATTTTGATTACAGTAAAAATTCCTGTGGTTGATAAAGGAAGATTTGATTTTTTTATTTTTTTTATCATGATGAGGTGGTCTTATAAAGAAATAAACTACCAGTCTCAAATGAGACCTTTCAGAACCCCATTAAACCTAATTAAAATCCTTTTTCCTAGGCTTAATAGAAGTTCTGGGTGTGAATAACTTTGTTTAAGCAGATTCACAAATCTGGCTGCAGTAAATTACAGATGAGAATTCCCAGGTGCAGAATAAACCCCATCAAGACCCTCATAAACAAAATGCCAGCATCTGGAGCCAGAGAGAAAAGCACAGGCAGAATTGAGAGAAGAGTTACTGATCTGGGATTAGCCTATACATCAACATCATGTATGGTGAAAAAAAGTCTTTATTTATTGCTTAGCAGCCTTTAGGGTGTGAGTGTCTCTCAGCATTAGCATTCACCTTTATAACTGTGCTTTGATTTACAGCTCCACCCCAGCACAGAGAAAGGAGCCAATTACATGTCTGGGGGAACATGGATGCATTGAATAGATCCCAGATGCTTCCTCTTGCCTCTCATACAGGATGCATACAGAGAGATTTTCTTGGCCTGAAATAGGGGTTTGAGGGATGGGCTCTGACCTGCTTTATGAAATGACTGCCAGAAGAATATCCTGTTCTATAGAAATTTACACTCTCACAGGTTGAGCTGCAATAGAAAATTTAGGAGATGTTAGACACAAAGATGCTGTTCCACATTAGTCAAAGCCACACACAGCTTTGCCAAGGCTGGAAACAAAGAGTTAAAATGCACAAAGGCCAGTGAGGTGACAAACTTTCTATTTCCCTGCCTGTAGAGAACAGGTCCATGACTACTTAGATATTGTACATCAGATCAAATCCCATGATTAAGGTAAAACCTGAGTGATTCCACCCCTCATCTCTACTGAGATCTTTCCTACCCTCCACTCTCTGGTGGCTTCTATTGTTTCTTGATGTTTACTTCTCTTGGTTTGTCTCACAGTGGCAACCCAGGATCAGCTGGGTGGGCCATGTATTTCTGAGACCCAGCCTTCAGCTGAGGTTGGCTGCTCAAATATCACCAATGGTAAGAGTTGGTCTCGAGTGCTCAGAAGTTCACTCTATGTCCCAGAACCCAAAAGCCCTTCCCAGTGCTGATCACAGAATTATAAAATATAAAATGGTTTCAGTTGGAAGGGACCTTACAGATCATCGTTTTAAGCCCCTGCCTTGGACAGAGACACCTTCCAAGAGACCAGGTTGCTCAGAGTCCCATCCAACCTTCAAGACTTGCAGGGATGGGGCAGCCAAGCTTCTCTGGGCAACTTGTGCCACAGCCTCACCACCCTCACAGGAAAGAATTTTTTCCTGTTATCTACTCAAAACCTGTCCTTTGTCAGTGTGAAGCCATTCCCCCTTGAACTATCACTGCATGCCCTTGCAAAAAAATCCCTTTCCAACTTTCTTGTAGCTTCTTTGGCACTGGGAGGGCCACAAGGTCTCCCTGGAGCCTTTTCTTCTCCAGGCAGAACACCCCCAGCTCTCAGTAGGAGAATCATCCAAGTGTACTCCTGAACCCATTTTTCTGTGCTGTGTTTGCAAACTGGAGCTGTTCACAGGCTTGAAGCTTTCTGCATCACTGATTCATGTCACTGGAGATTGATGGATAGGAAATGTGGTGCTCTGACTTTTGTTCTCTCAAGTCAGAAGTCCTGCCATGTCAAAGACCTGCCATCCCACCCAGCTCTGAATTCCCAAAGGAATTTGAGAGGCTCACTACTGATGGCACCTGAACATTTCATTTTCCAGCTGCCAAATCACCAGTAAGAATGGAACCAAGGAGATTTTATTTTTAGTCTTTATTTATTTCAGTATCATGTTTATTTTGTTTATAACAGGAAATACTGAAATATTTCACTTCCACCATTAGGTGAGAGAGAAGTTCCAGTCAGGTTGAGTTTCTGAGACAAACCGAAGTCGAGTCTCCACACATTCAGGTAAATATTCTAGGAAAGAATTTTCCTTTGGTTTCAAATATTATTAAGCTAATGATCAAGGCATGCAACTTTAACAGACACTCATTAGATTTGAAACTTTTGATCCAATCCCTTTGTCCTCCCACATACCCCTAAACAGACAGCTCCCAAGCACTCCAGACACTCCCAGGCACAATGACCCATGCATTGCACCAACATTGAGACTCTCACAGCAGCACAAACTTTATCCCTCCCTAAGGAGGAATGAAATTACTAATTTTTCCCTCAAAGGTGATTCAGAGGACAGACTGTAGCAAAGGCTCTGTGCATGGAGAGAGAATTACTGCTAAGATTTTATTAGCACATAAACACGATGACGTTTTTGATGCCCAGGGCTATAGAAGCACAGTCATTACAATGAAGGCCATATTTCTTTCTATCTTTCCATGGGTCCTGTAACGCACTGAGCCATCCATCTTGCTCACATACCCTACATAATCATAGATATATTTATTTCTTTGCTTCTCTCTATTAGCATTTGACCTTTTGAGCACTGCAGGTGTTCTGGGGTATGACAGCACAAACTCTGCAGCTTCTGCCTTCCAGCATAGCCCAGGTGAGGCTCGTGAACAGGTAAAGGACAACCACGGCACTATCAGGCACCAGATTTCTGTGTGAGCCTCTACCACGCCCAAAAATAACCAAAATCAGCACAGTGAAGATGGCTGGAGATGAGTGGTAGAGGACTGGCAGAGGTTATGGATTATACACACTATTCTGATTTAGAAAATATGTGTTTGCTCACTCACAAAGCAATGCTGGTATTTTTGTCAACCACACGTCATTCAAATGAGACATGAATCACTAATTCATAGAATCACAGAATGGCTTGGGTTGGAAGGGACCTTCCAGATCACCAAGTTCTAATTCCCCTGCTATTTCTTCACTTAGAAATAGTTGCAAATGCATAAGTTTGCATGAGGAAAAAAATTCCCACATTTTGGGTTGCTGAGGGTTCAAAACACATTTAAGAAATACAAGGGCAATCCTTATATAAAAGATACATAATAATAATTTATTATACTCCTTTTATAGATTATGCACATAAAACCCCTGAATTTTCTGAAATTTTATTTCAGTTTTTAAATGAATAGGAAATACCTCTGCACATAGTACTTTTAAAGAAAATGCAAAACTGAATCCACTCTCAACCTCCATTTCATTGATTCAGTCATGTAATGTACTTCCTTTTTAATTGAATGATTTATATAACTGTGAAGCCCTCTGTAAATTTTACAATTGAATATATCATTGACGATTTTCTGCAATGAGGCTTGAAGCTTAGAATTAAAAAGTTATTAGTATTTTCATTAGGAGAGTTCAAGAGCTCAGATATTGAAGACCACATCCCAGAATCCATAGCAGGCTTGTACTGATTTTTTTTTTCTGCAATTGTTCAGAATTTGCTCTTTGTAATGAATTATTTAAATGAAACCCTTCCACAGACAAAAAATTTCAAGGCCAGAAGAGTCCATTGCAATCATTCAACCTGATCTGCTTTGTAATGCAGATCACAGTCATCCCTTTATCTTCTCACTGTCTTTCCACTTTGGCTTTGGTGTGCCCCAAACTCCTGTCCTCTGCAATATCATCCCTGTCCCAATGCTCAGCATATCCTAATTGCTGCAGTGACACCCTGATTTACTGGGTCATCAGAGATGCAGTTTTTCTACCTACAGGTCATTTTACCTTTTGGAATATTTTTTACCTTTTGGAATATTTTCTCAACCCTGCTTTGCACTTTTATTTTCCCCATTAAGACAACCCTGCTTGCGAGAGAAGGGCCACCCAGCTGCAAATAATGTCCATTTTCAACTGTTATGGATACTCAATTAATAATAATTAACTGCATAAAGGCCTGCTAAGGGTTTTTCCCAGAAAAAAATTATTATTCCAGTCTGGTGATGCCTCAAATAGAATCATAGAGTCACAGAATGGTCTGGGTTAAAAGAGATCTTAAAGACCATCTCTTTCCAGCCCCTGCCATGGCCAGGCACAACTTCCACTAGACCAAGCCCTGTCCAACCTGATCTTGAACATTTCCAGGGATGGGACATCCCCAGCTCTCCAGGTAACCTCTGCCAGGGCCTCACCACCCTCATGGTAAGGAACATGACTGGTAAAGGGTGGTCCATGGATTATTTACAGTGTTCCAGACATATCTTTAAATGTAGAATAAAAGAAATGTAAAACTTACCTGTGCAGAGGAATTTACCTTAATCTGTTTTGAGAGTGTGTGGCTGCATGATGAAGAGAAGATATTTTCCAGCTTAACTGAGGCACCAAAAGCCCAGAATAAGACTGAGCCTGTGTCATGGGTGAGTGAATCACTCATTCATCATGATGAATGGACATAGTCGTGTTCTTACAACTTTCCATCTTAGAGTCACCCCTCTCCACAAGGGAGGTAGAGATGAAAGAATTTTGTGTATTCTCATTTAGTAATCATGAAACAGATCCACTCCTGGCTGGAGCACTCTCGCTATCCATAAGATGTGCATGTATGTTCGGGGTATTTTGTCCTCAGGACATAAATCCACCACAGAAGAAATCAGATAGTTTGCATTTAGAATTTGACCAAGAATAGAGGCTTTATCATAGGATCAATCATGGAATGGTTTAGGCTGGAATTTCAGCCCCCACCATGGGCAGGGACACCGCCACCCCAAATCTCCACATTTTCCTGAATCATTTCCAATTAAAAAATATTAAAAAGAAGAAAAAGGCTGTTAAAAAGCCTTGAGTCTTTCTGATGTTATCCCCTCGGACCTTTGAGTCTCAGAAGATCCTGGCTAAAGCACAGAGAACAGCATTCTAAATTCTAAAAACTATAATGACAAAAAGAAACAGGCATGCACAGCAAAATCTTAGATTTTGATCTTCTTTGCACTTTGAATCATTTGTGCTATTTGTTTTATTAACTTGAAATACACTGAAAAACCTTTAAAACCATGAAACTAAAGGTTCAGCTCACTCTCTGGTCTTCAGTGATATTTACATTTTACCTTTCAGGTTGTGGTCTTTATACTGCCTTTTGGTTTTTGTTGTTGTGTTTAAACTTGAGGGATCCACAGGAGCCTGAGAGAATGTATTCTGTCCCCATCCCTTTCCAAACACTGATTTTTTGGGGGATGACCTGAGCCAACAGAATCCAATATCAGGAAGATTTAGTGCGTTTTCACTTCATCACTCATGCTACTGAGAGATAATTACAGAATAAATAAGTCCAGAGATGAGTCTGGAAGTGACAAATGAATTTTAAAACACCACAGCACTCTTTCTACTTTAACACTTTCTTTCCAGTTGGGAACAGAAGCCTGTGCTGTTAAACAGATGGTGGGAGATCAGCTCTGCTTTGGGAAGTGTGGTGGGAAATGTAATCTGGCAGGGTATTTTGCCCACAAAGCAGAATAAGAATATGAGATCCCAGTGCAGCACAACAGCTGTAGCCGCACTTCACATGGAAATCTTTCATCTCTCTCTCTTCTTCTTTAGGTCCCATCTTCTTTATCCCCTCTTTTATCTTCACAATTATTGATCAGTCCAATATTTGTCACTTTGGTGAAAACAACTGTGCAGGAATTTAGAACTTTAAAAACATTGAAAGAGAACTTTCAAAAGGACAAATCAGTCTGCAAGTTATCCTCAAAAGCTGAAGGGAGCAGGTCCTCCCTAGGTAGAAATTAGGCGTGTTGGTGCCACCAACAGAGCCTCACTGGTTTTCATCCCCTAGAAGTGCAAACCCTTCCATAATTCATGCTCAGTAAATCTTTCCAGGTGGGTAATTAAGGCAAAACATCCCTTTTACGGCTACTGACTTACAATCTGTTCATTATTTGTAGGAATTGCTATTTATATTTCTCTTATTATTTTTCTATATGCACAAAAATCTCTATTTCTTTTCCACTAAGCACAGGGCCTGTGCTATCTTGGTCTCACAACCAACTTCTGAGCTCAGCAGGTAACCATTAAGAGTCTGTTGGGAAACCTTGGAGCAAGGGTCAGTGTTGATGATTTTGGAATTCCTTTCAGTTCTATGCTCTGAATATTCAAAAGATCCTCAAAAGCACAAAATTCACCCACTTTCCTGGCAAGACCTGGGTGCACTTTCCCAAGATATACTCTTGGTTTTCAGAGGATTTGCATGTATTTGGTGTCCACTTTTCTATAGCAAGCAGGAAGGAAATTGTACTAGAAACACTAGAATTCCACAAAACAGCTTAAACTCTCCCCAGAACCCAAAAGGAAAGTTTGTCCCGGACCCTGCAGAGCTCTGATACCCTTGAGTAAATGAGAGTATTATGTCACTGCATAGGTAATCATAAAAAGCACACTGGTGACTGTTTATTTCTTTTTTATCTTGTATTATGTTTGAATTCCATTAAGATGCAACTGCCTGTCCTGAAAATAACAAATAATGTCATTAGAGAGGCACTGAGATTCAACCCCTTTCCCCCAGGGAGAAGTCAAGCTATTGTCAGAGCAGAGGTGGTTTCTTCTGCATTCTCAGGTGATTAATATTCATTGGAAAAGGCACTGTAGATGATCCCTTAGTCGGCAAGGCAATAGAGGCTGTGAGGAGCGAAATAAATAAAAAATGTGTCCCAAACAGAGCACTGTGTATACTGTCATTTTATTTTTATGGTCTTGGCACTCAGGTATCTGTGTCACAGCCACAGTGTAGCTTGGAGGCTGGAAACCTGCCTGCACAGGACAATATTTCTTATCCCACTGATGACAGTTTTCTGGTGTCGCTGCAATATTGGCTTTTTTTCAGTTTTATTTAGACCATTTAGAAAGCAAAGGAAAGCAGAACAAGTAATGCTATTCTTAATTAGGATAAGAGTATCTGAGTGGGAAGGACTGTGAATGAGATTATTCTGCTTACTCCTGACATCAAACGAGTATAATTGTACAGACATTTTTCTGGACCACTTCAGTCCATCTACCCAACATGCCTAATTTAAGTAAAAATGCAGATATTTGTTGAATTCTTTCCAGTTCTCAGTGCAGTCTTACCACTGCCAGCAATTGGAAGTACTACTGGGGCTGTCAAAGCATGGATGTGCACTTTGTTCTGCCACCTCTGATGGGACAAGCTTGGGATAGAAAGATCCCAAAGTGAGCAAGACATTTGCAGATGGCAAGGTTTTAAAGAAACTGAGTGAAATACACCCAAAGTCCTCCAGCAGAATTTCAGAACAAGATAAAAAGAAATAAACAGTTGCCAGTGTGCTCCTTATAAATACATATACAGTGATAGTCATGCTAAAGATTTTAGCTTTTTATGCATTTTTTGGATGTTTGTAGGTTTGTAAACTGTTAATACATGGTTATAGAGCTTTAGGTATTTTCCCTACCTTTTCTTTTAGATATTAGAATAACAAGCTAACCACTCTAATACATATTTGGAATTCTGTTTAGTCTTAGGAAGCCTGACAAGGACATTTTATTTTCCACTACAACTTAGAAGATATAAGTAAGCCTCTGAAACAGCTCCAGTTGGGCAGAACCTGGGGGAAAATTACCTAACCAGCTGCTCTTCTAATTGGACAATATTTGTTAGATATGCCAATTGTTAAATTTATAAAAATTGTAGAAATCCGATGCTGGGTCTAACAACGGAGGCACCCGAAAGCTTGCATTATAGACCTGCTTTCTATGTTATTATTATTTGAACACTGTTGCAAGTTTTGGATTGTTGATTTTAAGCAACAGGAGAAGGTACTTTGTCACCTGCTAAGGGGTTGATGGCTTTGTAACCCTTCACTCTCCATAGAAAAGTCAAGTGAAAAACAGGACACCCCTTCCTATACTGTAAAAGCTCCTGTAGGATTGATTCTTGGAAATTCTTGGAACTTCTGAGGGAGGAGTGACTTCTAAATTGGAGACTTGAAAGATGCAAGTAGGAGACTGGACAGTTGAAATCAGAACCCAAGAGGTTCACCTAAACCACAGTAATTTTTGAGACAGTGCCAGGCTTGTGGAATTACTGCTTTTCTAAGCCAGTTGAAATAGAAAATGTAGTTGATCCAGCACATTTTAAATAATTTCTTTTGATAAGAATAAATCTGGTCAGAAAAAAAAATCTTTCTGTATGTAGGCAGAGCCATGGATATAAAGTGTCAATGGACTTGGTTTTACTCCTCAGAAGTCAATAGAAAAACTCCTGTGGCAAAAAAGACATAGGACTGAGCATTTCCTTAATACTGAGCTATTTGGAGATTGCCCTATCAACTACAGATATGTCTTTATATGCAGAAAATTGTTCTTCTTTCAGCAGAGAAACAAATGAAAACATATTCTTCTTATTAAGGAGATATCCTGTTGTAAGGAAGTTCCACATTTACAGCCCCTTACAGATTAAATTACTATTGCTGTGGACAATTGGAAATTACTAAACTCTAGAAGAAATTATTTTTTATTTATGAACCTGTTAAAATATATCTCACCCACAGAACAGAGCAGGATGTTGAGTTTTCAGAAAAGAAAGGGCCATGACCAAATAATTGAGGGAAAATATTTTAATTTACAAGTTCTACCCACTTCTCTTCAATCCCAGTCCTCACGTCTTAATTTAATAGGTAAACACAGCATTAGGGAAGTCACCCAGAGCAGACACAGTACAACAGAATCTTGTTATTTGTTGATAAACAGAGAAAGTTCTTTGCCCACACCTGTTAAAAATGTGATAAATGTGTGAAGTGTAACAGAACTGATACTCAAGAGCAGCTTTGACTACCTACTTTGCAACCTAAATAACTGAGAGAAAGGGAATAGATGCCCCTTATCCATCCTTTAAATAGATGGTGAAGGAAATACAGACATATTATGTAGTTTTAATTGGATTTCCTCCAACTGCATTCCAGTCGATAATTTTGGTGGGAGGAGAGGAAATCATCTCCTTAATGCTTTCATCAGCATTAATCACAGCTCATTTGTTTCTGCAGAGGCCAAAGACAACTGGAAAGAAATTAGAGGCACCAGCAGCTTATGGGTTCAAGGATTAAACACTCTGAGGTTCTCCTTGCTCTGCTGAACCTTCCTCCAAGTATTCTAGGTGCAGCAAGAAACGAGAAAGCAGAAAAATTACATAACTATCATAGTGGGGGAATATTCAAAGGCATCTCACCAACACCAAGCAACACTATTTGCTGAACTGAAAACACCTGAATTCCTAAAATCCTCAAAGGTCTTTTAGGTTGCAAGCACCTGGCATGTTTTCCCTCCAAAATCCACACTACTCCCATTCATTGCTTCTGGAGAAACCACATGCTCTAGGCTTTTAGGTTTGACCCAATAATCCCTTTCTGATTCAATAGATATGGACAGTGAGTGCAGGGTGCTACAGTTCAGCACCTTTTCTATTTTTCTGTCCCCAGGCTGTCAGTTTTTGGGGTCATGGCATTGCATCCCATGCTCTACTGTATTTTCATGCCAACTGGTTTGCATAATCAGAGGAGTTGTTTGAATACAGAGCACAGAGCTGGTTATCAGAAGCAGCATGTTCCCTAAAGAGAGACAAAAATGAAATGTCATTTAGACACTAAGAGAAAGCTGCAGCAAAATGAGATAGTTCTGTTGTTATCTAACATTCATCAAAAGGATCACAGTGCTTAATTGCTGGCTTGAGAACTCTTTTATTATATCATCTGCTATTCAGTGTTGGAAAGTACATAATAATTTAGAGAGATCTGTTCACTTTGAAGCAGAAAATATGCACAGACTTCCATTATATTTAATCAGCATCTTCATTCTGCCATTTATGGCTGGACAGACCTTCTCCTTCCAGAAAAGAAGGTCTGACAGAATATCCCTGTCCACCTGAAAGTGCTTGTCTCACTCAGAATTTTTTACCATCTAAACGAGCTACACATCTTAATCAGCTTCTGCAGGAACCTCCTTCTCTCTTACTGATTTTCTAAGGAGCATAGGGCAGATAGACATCCCCTGCAGACATCTCAATTAAATTATTGATTTCTCCTTCTCCACATGTTCAGAAGAAAACTTCTTGAACATGAAGCTTTG
This sequence comes from Sialia sialis, assembly GCA_009812075.1. Lineage (NCBI taxonomy): Eukaryota > Metazoa > Chordata > Aves > Passeriformes > Turdidae > Sialia > Sialia sialis. Next base: position 2,487,296 of record VRYO01001463.1, read on the forward strand.
GTTACCTGCAAAACACCTAAAACTTTGTCATATTTATAATAAGAAATGCATCTCCAGGTTCTTCATAACATTAGCTAATTAACTAATTTCTATCAATGCATGCACACTAATAAGTAAATACTGTAGAAAGGGAACAGCTTGATAGCAAAATAGCATTCAGTATTTGAAAGTACCTGGGGAAAACGGGAGACAGAAGAAAGGGTTCTCATAGCAGGTGAGCTCCTTCCTGAAGCATGGAAAAAGTAATTCTTAGTTTATGAGGTTGTCTCTTCTTTAGTCTTTAGAGTAGAATGTTCTTTCTTTTCCACCTTGTTTTATGTACTCCTTCACAGGGCAATTTAGTGCTCAAAAATCTCTTCTGCTTCTCAATGTGGTGAAGAAATTGTAACTGTTGCTGTTATTTATTCCTCACTTTGGGTAGCTCAGGTGGTGGTTTGGTTTTTTATTTCCTTCTTCCTCCCCTACTTTTATGACCAACGCCCCAATAGACCTTAGCAAACTGATATAGTCACTTTGAAGCTCTCAAATTCTTAAACCATTTTTGTGTGTATTTCATATCATTGTTGCAATCTGTAGGGTGGAGGCTTTTACTTTTTTTCTGCCTATTTTATGTCCTCATGTCCTCTTTTGTATCTATTTCCCAGGTGCCAGAGGACAGACCAAGTGGCCTCTTTATTTTTTCCAATCTTGCCAATTTTTTTCTGTGCACCTGTGATATTTAGGAGGTGGGGTGGTGTCACTTGCCGAAACAGTTCACATAGAAATGCTATTTATTTAAAAATAGTGTTTGCCCCCTTAAATGTCACATTAAATTACATAAGCCAGAAGGTAGGTTTAAAGTATAATACATCTGCTTTTCTAACCCTGTGGGAAGACAAATGTAGGGGTAAAAGACACTATCCTGGTGAGTTATGGAGGTGTTCCTGGGATTTATGAGTCTGTGTCCATCATTAAAAGGACTTTACCTGGTCTTAAATGCATAGATCTGCCTATCCAGAACCAAAAGAGAGAGCACAAATGAATCTTTAATGTGTATTGGCTTTGTCTCCCTAATGTATTTATGGCTGCTTCACTTGCAGCATTTTTCAGAGAGTTTTGTAGGTAATTATGTTTAGTGGGCCTTCCATCTTTCAGCCTGTACTCTCCTCCCCCCTCATTTTGCCCCATCAGTCCTGCAGAAACAAAGCCTAAGGCAGCTTAAGCCATATTTGACAGTAAATGTTTCAGAGTTACAGTTTTGTGGAATTTTATGGCTGGCCAAAAGGATGTGTTAATTAGTAGCACACTCACTTTTGGGACCTGATTCATCTTGTCTATTCAGATATTTAAAATCCATCAGAAACGTCTGGCCCTAAAGCACTCATTTCTTGCCAGCTGGTATAAAATGAGTCTGGTGGATCAGATCACACCTAAAAATCTTCACAGAACATAACTAAAGTTAAGTAGCTGAATCCCACACTTTGAGCTCTTTCCAGGATAAAATCCAAAAAGAAAAAGTATCATAGGAAACCTGGATTTCATAAGGCTTATACCTGGTTTCTTCTCTGTTCACTGACCTGTTGGGTTTTGATGTTTCCTGTTCCAGAAGCCACTGAGACAAATCATCCCAAAAATTCACTGTCTGCATTGACTGCATCTTCATCAACTGTGCTGGGAACTGATAGCCACATTTATGTTAGACTGAATCATGGCGCTGGGACACCAGCCCTAAAAAGAATTGCCTAAAAAGAGCTTTTTTGTGGCAGATCACAAATCTTAATGCATCTGAGACACTTCCAGCTGTTGTGCCAGAGTGATGTGATAAAGAAGATGCCACAAACTGAGTCTTGCTCAAATGTGGCAGGAAGGAATCCAAGGAAATATTAGAAGGTGTCAAAGTCTCACATTTAGTCAAAGGACTCTGTGAAGAGCAGAAGGAAATCACTTACACCTTATGCCTTCACATGCTTTCTTCTGCCATTTAGATTTTCTTTCTTCCTTAATACTTGTCAGCTCATATAAAAATCTGGTGGTGAGGCTCTGGCACAGGTTGCCCAGAGAACAAGAGTGCACTTGGACTTCCTTTACTCCACCTTTTGCAAAAATTTATCCATGATTTTGTGAGGACGACTCAAAAAAGTATGTTTCCTCATACTATCAGCCTAACTCAAAATAAAGTATTCAAATTATTTGTATCAACCTCCAAAACTCTTTAATCCAGTTTTATATGTTCAGTCAGAAAACTAAAAAAACTCCATTTGGCTCTGTTGCTCTGTCATGCAGAGGTGGTGAATGTCCAGGAGCAGACGTGTATGAAATCTGTTGTCATGAAATATTCACAGAATTTTTCTGGATACAGATTTTTTTAAACAATCAAAGTGCCTTTTTGAGCAGAAATAAAAGGCAAGATTAATTAAATACATGGAACAAAACAAACTGTTTATTCTGTGTCAAATGACAGAAACAAGGAACAGCTTTTGAAGTTGGCAGAACCACGTTTCTACACTGCAGAGCAGAACAACCAGCCTGCTAAAATCTTGTGGAAAGGGCATTTCCCCTGAGAGTCAGAGCTGCACATGTCAAATCTCATTTCTCCTGCAGAACAAAGCTTTTCACAACACCAGCTTGGCAGCATAACCACCAAATTTAGCAGGACAAGTGCCAGGAAGTTTCCACTGGGACCAGCTGGGAAAAAATCTGTGAAGCAGGGGCAAAGGAGTGGGCTTGGTTTATCAACACTATGACAAGGAAACTCAGCTCTCTCAGACATCAGCTGGGCAGTTCACTGGTGCCCATTGCAATGAGATATCAGGATCTGGACTTCAGTGATCCTTGCAGTGATCCTTTGCAGGATATTCTGATCTGAAGGTCAATGAGGAATTGTGTTAGTGGTCTGCATCCTCTGACCCGTGTTTTCAGGCAGAATGATGGTGACACTTGACAGAAAATACAAAAGCTTTTAAGAAATGACAGAATTATGTCTTTGCCTTCTTCTGAGGAATTCAGCCCTCCTTCACCAGGCCATAGGGAAGCTGAACGGTCATGTTCAACCAGTAAATGCTAGAACAATTCCTCAATACCAGATTTCCAAATCTTTTTTGCTTTTAGCTTTCAAATGTGATGTTTCCCATCCAACCATAGCAGCCATCATGGACCACGTGTTTCTAAGCCTCAGGATGGAACACCCAGGTTTACATTACATGAAGTTTAATGTGAATCTGATGTCAAGACTCCATCTGGGACCTGTTGAACAGTGCAATGTTCCATGGCTCAGCCTGTGCCTGAATCTTGCAGTTGGCTTTTCGCTGGCTCCTGGTGCCAGTGCAAGGTCTGCATTCTGATTTTCAAACAAGCTGATGATGCATATCCTGGAGATGTATCAGAAATCAGAATCTGCGCAGAATTCACGCAGCAGATGTGTCCCTCTGGGGAAAAATGAATCACTGAGCAAAGGGCTGAACATAATGTATCCTTAGTTAACAAAATCAGCTTTGGGGCAATCTTTTAGAGGAGATTAAGTCACTTGGCAATCCCTGAGAGTGCATCTGGCACTCTCTACAAAACACCCTTAAAATTTTGTCTTCAAAAATTACTTCTCTTCGAAAACACTGTGCAAGTTTTGAGAGTTTCGTGTCCTTTCCTAATATTTCCTGACCAAGTGTGAACATGAGCTTAGCCAAACACAGTCATGAGCACAGAAGTTATGAAGGGAGCTGTCCAGACAGTTTTGTACCTCAGATTTCTTAAGCAAAAGGAAAACCAGCACCTCAAAATATTCTGCTTCCTGCACAGGAGCACAGTTCAGTCTCCAAGCCATCCTCTCCTTCATGTTCTTCCTCACATGCCACCATTTTCTGCTTAAAGAAGATTACAGTGGGTGTCTTGAGAAAGGAGCCAATTTTACTCTTGAGGAAGAAGTTACTCTCAAAAAAATCTCAGCCTACAGCCAGCACGATAACTGCTGGTTATGCCAACAAAGTCTTGAGAAAATGCCCATGACAAATGGTATTTGAGCATCTCCTGTGGTGACACTCAACTGGGACACCTGCAGCAGCACTTTATAGAATCATGCAATCATTAAGGTTAGAAAGGAACTCCAAGGTTGTCAAATCCAAGCTTTACCATGCCTCTTGCCAAGTGCCTCCTTATGATAAGGCCAAATATTTTTTGTGGCAAAACACAAAAGCTCCATCTGCTCCCTGCACGGAGCCTGAGGACAAAACAGGCTAATTTGCTTAAGCATAAGATAAACTGATCCTACAGGAAAACAACTGCAGAGTTTTACTGTGGTAAGTTTCAAGGGAATATGTACTAGAGCCGACTGCAGAGTTTTGCCAGTTACATTGAGAAGTCATCAAATTGGACTGTGAAACCAAAAATAAATTATCCTGCCCATCCAATGCCCAGCTTCTAGGACATAAGCACCGAAAATGATCCATGTGAATTTCTACGCTCTCATTAGGAGGTGACTTCCAATTTAAGTTCACCATCTTCATCTAGGTGGTTGAAAACACTAATTATTCAAAGTATTTTGGAGAGGATACAGAGAGGTGACAGATATCCTCCACCCAGTTCTGCAATGCTGAAGGAAAGGCAGCAGGGCCAGTCAAAGGCTCATCCATCAGTGAGCAGTTCTGTGCTTGACTCTGGCTTATGTTGACCACTGAAGCTGACTGTTGACCTCTCCTTTGCTGCTCTTCCCAATCCAAATCCTTGCCTACTTTGTAAAAAGTCTTCTAGACAAAGAGGTTTCTTCTTGCCTAATCATCTGCACCCTGGTTAATACAGTAGTCTAAAATAGACATGGCTATTTTGTATAGTTATCCCTGCCTCGCTATTGGGCCTCACCAGAGGCAACTCATTTATTCTAAATGTATTAAGGAAAAAATTCCACAAAACAAAACAAACAAGAAAAACCCCGAGACTAAATTTCTTGCTGGACGATTCAGGCATCCTTCCAATCCAAATGAAACTAAGTTGTAGTAATTTATAAAAACAAGCCTTGATGAATCAGTGTGAGAAGAGGATTTCCAAGCCCCAGGGATTTAGGTGGTTAAAACCTGTAGTTTAAACATTTTCATGATCCAAGCTGCTTGTTCTCCCCAACAAAACCTTCTCTGGATGCATATTCCTCAAATGCAGGCCAACATGAAAAAAAAGGGAAAAAAAAGGATACCTTCCTTTTCAGCCAGCTCAGGGTATTTTCAGGGAGGGAGGGATGCACCCATCAGTCAGACGAGGTGTCTGTCTGTACATCAGGGTGACAGCCACTTTGTTATATTGATAGATTCTAACAGAGACTGGGAGTAGACTTATTCACGGATACAATTCATTACACTTTAACATACGAGGCTCTCTCACTGCTGTCTAGAAACATTGACTAAGTAGAAGTCCAGCATACTGATTTATTGGAGCTGGCAACTGAGTCCAATGAAGAATCCAATGCAGGGAACTTTTTGCCAATACACAGTAACTTTGTTTACTCAATAGAGGATGTATCCATCTTTCAGCTGGCATTGATTGCCCTTCCATTTTTTTTTAAACATGCCCAGGTTGTAAGGGGAGAAAAAAAGGATCCCATCACAGAAAGTGATTTGCTTTGGTAGAGTGAAAAATGTTAAACCTCTCCACAAACCAAACAGGGTGAGAAAGAAACATCTGTCCTCTCATGTAGCATAAAGATTTTAATTTGAAGCACGGCTCACATAGCTGATTATTTCCTGGTTTACAATAGAAATATTCATTCAGGCAGAAGCAAAATGCCATCATTTTTCTGCACTGAAAGGCTTTGAGTGTGATAGTGGAAGGAGATGGGAAATGAAAACAACAATCATATTCTGACACACAGGTTACCAAAATGGTCGTGAAAGAGGGTGGAAGAAATCCATGGGAGACTTCAACTTTCAGAAACACAAATGAATACCTTGGTAGGATGAAGTGTTCAAGCATGAGGAACATCTCATCCAGATTTGGACAGAGAGTTTGTGCTCTCACATGACAGATAAGGTCACAGGGGACTGCCAAATGCCTTTTTCTATTTATTGATCATGTAATCACAGAACAACAGAATGGTTTGGCTTGGGAGGGATGTTAAAGACCATCCAGTTCCAACCCCCTACCACGGGCAGGGACATCTCTTCATGGTCCCTTCCCACCTATCCAAGTCCCACCCAACCCGGTCTTGAATGCTTCCACAGATGGCACATCCACAGCTTCTCTGGGCAACCTGTGCCAGGGCCTCACCTGCCCATGGAAGATGGAGAGAACAAGATGATCTTTGGGGTCCCTTCCAACCCAAACCATTCCATGATTCTGTGACTTTGGACGTAAGTATGATTTTTGTTGCTTGTCTAAGAATGGCCTAGCATGTGCTTTCTCTTTGAGAAAGAGCTTAAAAAACATCTCTTGACTTTAATCCTTCAGAACAGCTTTGACATTTGTAGCAGGGGATCTAACCCTCCACAAGAGCTTATCTGTTGATTGTTATCCAGTCAGATGGCTCAGGCAGGACAAGCTGTCTTGTAGGGAGTTATTTTGGTGCCCTGGGGTTAACACTGGTCTGGCATCTCCCAGCAGGAAATAAACATCTTAGCGTTGAAGTGAGATTTGACAAGATAAGATGGATTTCTTAATAACAGACACTAGATTTACAACTATAAAAGCCACACCAAACCTTCACAAAGTGGACATCTTCTGCAAATTTCCCTGGAAAACTTTGAAGTTTCTCCCATGAGTGAAGATACCGCTCTGTGGTTCCTCCCAGGGGTTGAGTGAAGGAATCTGTAGATTATCATCATTTTGTTGTAAATTACATTCAGGTCCTATCAATACCATTTCTTTTGCTAGATTTACTATAGATATCTTAATATAGAGCACTGTTTTATATTATATTGTAATCTATTAGTAATTCTTCCAGTTTTAGACTGTGCACTAATCAGTAACTCTGATTAAGGTCTTTCATCCATTACCTCTTATATGTTCAATAAATAATTCATTTTTATAAATAGACCTGAATTGCCATCTTTAGCACTTGAGCCAAAGTGATTTCTTGAATTCAAGCTGTTCCCAAAAAGCTGAGGCAAGGAAGGTTTTAGCTTTATTTAAACAGGTTCCAGTGAAAGAGTTTCAAAACAAAAATGAATTCTTCCTGACCCTCAGAGTCAGCAGCAGGGCTTCTTTAGTGAGCTTTCTTCTGAAGCTTCTACTCTCACTCACAACATTTATTCATAATTGCTCACCCTGGGCTGGGCTGTTGCAAATGTAAATAAAGCCACACACAGAGCATTTCTTGGTGCTTTATTTGCAGCTTGGAAAGTCTACATCTTATTTGTTTCCTAGTTCACAAAACACCAGAAGGACAACATTCTGTGATACCTCAGATAATTTGTCCAGGAGCAGATAGACAGGAGACAACAAGGGGGATTTTCAGCCTTCTCCCTGTGTTCCTGCAATGCTGCTCAGGGTTTATGAGCATTCCAGCTCTTACAACAACCAAGGTAAATGCAGATGTTGTAATTGGAGGCCTAATGCAGAGTTTGTGATTGAAGGGACACAGAAGTCTGGGATGTAGAGATATATAGCACCAACATAACCTTTTTTTTGTGAGTCAGAGCATTTATATTGTAACGCTGCACACCTCCTCAGTTAAGCTGGGTCACAATTATATCCCATCATGAAACACTAAGAGCACAAGAATTCAACTTTTTCTTCTCCTCTTTTCTCAAGATCAGGTTTGGAATAAGAAGGGAACACCTCCAGAATCTCTCAGAAACTTAACCTACGAGATGATATTCTGCTGTCTTTATTCACATTTAACAGCAAAGTTCTCTGTGGGACTTCAGTCTTGATGGCAGATACACCATGAAGGAATTAAATCTTGTACATAGACAGCTGCCAAACAGGGCAGTTTCAGTGCAAAATGTGTTGACAAAAAAGCTTGAGAATCCAATAGATTTCTTGTGGTTTCTCATAAACCACATTAAAACAGTGTCATAATTCTGGATAAAGGATTCTCCAGCTCCACATTTCACTCTTCATTTATTTTGCTAATTTTTCTCTGTGCAAGTGAAAAAATCTTCTCCAGGAACAAAGCAAAAAGAATCTCTTGGCATTCAAAAAACCTTTAGAAACAGTTACTGTGTGCTGCAAATTGCACTTTGCACACGCCACCCTTCCCACGCAGACAGCAATGAGCACTTAATGCCCCAGGAGTGCAAGGAGGCAATTCCTCGTAAATGTTAAGTGCTGCCTGTTGCTGCCTTCGAAATGTCATTTCCAACAGTTGTGATTGAACAAGCCAGCTCTGCTGCATCCTTCCCCCAGCAGCTCTCCTACATCCTGACACATCTCCCTGAATTCCCCCCGTGGGGAAATGTGCTGCATTTCTGACAGGCTCTGAGGGAGCTGAGTGGACTCCACCAATGCAACAAGGAGAGGAGAGGAGAGAGCTCACATGCCTGGAAAAATGCAGGGCAATTTCACCTGATTTTGCTCTGTAGGAGTCAGACTCCCTAAGGTTATTTACTAAAGCACATTTGATGAGCTGGAAGCCCATTTCCCCCCACTGCATGTTCAGGCAGTGTAAGCAAGCAACTCAAGGTTAGACATGTACCCAATAAAAACATAAAACTACCTTTAAAATGTAAATCTCTATTTAAAAATTTAAATCCTTTCTTAAAATGACGTTATCATAAATAACATATTGACAATTTCATAAAATAAAATTAGATTTAAAAATGTCTCTGCTGCAGGCAAACATTTTGGAGAATGTGATGTAAAGACATTGAGGAGGTTGATCTTCCTAACAAAGCATGGAACAGCTCAGGATTATCAAATCATCAAGCACCAGAAGGGGCACAGCCCTGCTTGGGCTTCAGCAGAAGCCCTTTGCCTGTCTGCACACAGAGCCCAGTGCTCCAAGCACTGTTGCAGTTAGAAATGCTGATTTTATGGAAATGCAACATAGTCCAGCTTAGTTTCTTCAGCATTTTCCCAGCAGTGAAAGTGCATCTTTAATAAATGTGATAGAATTTTACTTATCCTGAGAAGTCCAGATGCAAGACTCTACATAAGGAGTAAAGCTATTGTAGAATATTATACTGGAAATTTTCCTTGTGGCTTTTTAAAAAACAGAAGACAACATTCAGATCAAGTATGGATAACTTCTGGATGACTCAAGAAATTAGTAGTGAACGATGATTCTTTTTTTACTGTGCATCCTGAAGTGTTATCTACTGTCTCTGAGCACTTTCAAACAGCTGCTTCCTTCAGCTCAAGAGATTTCTGAACATTAGTGAAGGATGAGACTTATAAATTTAGAAATTGTTTGGGGAACTTCTCTGCATAAGTGAAGTCATAGAATGATAGAATGATTTGAGTTGGAAAGGACCTTAGAGATCTTCTCATTCCAACCCCTTCCATGGCAGGACACCTTCCACTTGTCCAGATTGCTCCAAGCCCTCTCCCACCTGGCCTTGGAACATCCAGATCTTCTCTGGGCAGCTTATTCCAATGTCTCAACAATCCCACAGTAAAGATTTTTGTTCCAATATCAGACCTAAACCTGCCATTCCGGGCATATCAACAGCCCATAAGGTCTGGCATTTGTCTCAGAAATCACATACTGCAGAGAAAGAAATTTCTTGTCCTTAATTAGGGTGTTATAAAATGGTGCCTACCAGAATTTGAGAATTTTTGATTGTATTTAAAAATCCACAGATTTGTATTCACTACATTCCTTGCCTAAAAGATTGCTGGTCTTTATAATGAGAAAGTAATCCTAAAGTTAAAATTTAAAAGTAAGAATGGAACAGCACACTAAAATAGATTTAAAGGAGTTTAATTTGCCAGTTTTTCAAACATTTTTAATTGGCATGGTTCCACTGCAGTCCACTGAAGGATGGTGATTTTTAGCAGCTGAGTGTCTAAGAAATGTCTGAAAGGGAAAAGGGAGACCATGGGAGGCTACTTGTGTGCAAGTCCTACAGAACAGTGGAACTAGAGGGACTATTTATGATGAGTGAGGAGGGCTACAGCAGGGTGGGAGCCCTAGAACAAGAGAGGCTGGAATGTGAATTGGATTCAGCTGTCAGTGCACAATTCAGTCTAACTCTCTAAGCAATTTAATTTCCAGCCAATATGTGTGGGATTCCGGAGCATGGCACCTCACAGGAAAGTTAACTGGAACCACTGTGATAATATTCCAGTGGTTTCTAACTCACCCCACTCATCAATCTGAGTGGTACAAGGCTGGAGGGAGATACAGTGAGTTTGGCTCTTTGACTAATATTTCTTCTTGCAATCCGACCTAAAACTCTTCTCTGAAAAGTGACCCTGGCCTTGCCAGTTCCTCAAGAACTCTTCTAGGAGCATCTTCCACATCCCAAATATTGGTTTAAATAAAAGAGCAGACTTCAAAATAACAGCAGGTCTCAGATGAAGCTCATACACAGTGAAGGCAATAAACAATCTTAAACACCAAACCAAACAGCATCAAGAAACCTTGAACTCCTGTTGTGAAATGAACTCTTCTTTTTCTGCTTTAATTGCAGATCTCAGCAGGCACTGTGATATAAAACCCTGAGAGATACTTGATAATAAACTCAAACAGTCCCATTTTCATTTCTTTACCCATTAAATAGATGATCACAATTGGAAAGGAGGAGAACAATCCTCAGCATTGAATAGTTCATTATGGATTTGTCCCATCCTGGGCAGATTCCCTCTGGGGGTTAAGTTGCTGTCAGATTGGGTGATTGCCACTTCAACCAGTGCTTGGGGTTCTCAGAAAGACAATTCCATTCAGGAATGGTGTGACTTTTCATTTTAATGCTTCCCAGGTTCCTGCAAGTTTCTGGTCAGAGAGCATGCAGTTGTGCTCAGTGAAAACCTCATAAAAGATTAATCCAGCAAAGACTGGCCATAAACATTTACCACTGTAATTCCACAAAAGTTAATGGTGTCAGTAAACAGGAGGCTGGGACAAGCCAGGCTCCACAAGTCATGGTGGGGAGGGAAAAAATCCCAGGCTGGAGCAGCAGATTGCAAAAACACTTGGCAGGACTTGCTTTGCACGTGGCATTTGGAAAGTGGGAATTGCTCCCAGTGGGAAAGGCTGAAGTGGATTCTGTCTCTTGATTTGCTTAGGAAAATGACTGTTTATCCCATCTGTTGTTAGGGAATGGTTCCCCACAGAGAGAGGATCCAGTGCAGCATGGAGCTGGCCCTGGGGAGGAATAGGAGACACAGGCAAGTCAGCAGAGCAGCTTTGTATGGATTTGTGGTGGTTGATGCCTTTCTCCAGGCTGCCGCACCTGAGGAGGGAAAATTAATTCATCAGCTGCATTCAAAGGGCAGTTTGGGAAAGGCACTTAACAAACATAAACTGGGAAAGTGCCCGAATAATGATGTTTGATGGCAGGGAATTTCTTACTGAACAGAATCCCGTGTTGAATTTCAGTCAAAATTGTTGCAGCTCCACTCATAAATAATATTTTTCTTTCCTTTCAGTTGCCATTGCTGATGATAATTCATTGCATGCTATTTATTATATGCTAACATTACCTACACAATGGGACAAAAAGTCATATTTTCCCTTAGAAAAGCAGCCTGAAGTACAGACAATATCATTATACATATTTATGCCTACATGCTGAATGCCAGTGCTTTTATTATGCTTTATTAATCCAGAAAGAACTTTATAATCTCTTAATGTAACAGTTATATTCTATTCAACTGTCCTATAAAAATATATCAAAGCTGAGGATGGTAAATAATTATCTAATCCATTAAGCCTCCGCTCCGAATATAATGAGCAGTGACTGTTGTTTTATTTGGGGATGTCTCAAAGCAATTCCCAACTCTTCCTCCTCCTACCCCATGACATCAAGTAAGAGTTAATAAAGGAAAAATACCTCAAATTAACTTACATGTTAAAAGGCAACACAGAAAGCCTAAAATACATTGGGAAAGTTCAAAAGAACAGTAATTCTTTTAGAGTGATTAAAAAAAAAAAACAACCTTCTGCTGCATATCAAAAAAAGCAAAGCAGCATGAATTATGTACTTATGTAAATAAAGTTAATAGGCGATAACATTAATTAATGGCATAAAACTTCTGCTCATCATTCTGCAGATAGCAGGTATTCATTTGTGAGGATTAATTTATATTTTAATTAGAAATTTACATATTTAGCAGCCTTGCCATCAACAATTAGCAACTCCAGTGCATTTAAGAATTTTCAATTTAGACTAAACATAGTGAATTTCAAAGGGTCATTTTGGAGCAATTTGTCTCATTTCACAGCAACTGGGAGCTACACATTCCCTTTATATACCCACTACCTTTGGATAAAAACTCTTAAGTAGTATTTTGTATTACCTGAAACATGATTTGGTCCCTTCTAATTTACTTCTCATGAAACATTTATGGTAAATATTAATTGCTAGGGAAGGTCTCTGTGGAGGCTGAGGAAGATAAAATTATTTGCAATTAATAAGTTTGGAGCGACAATAAATCAGCCTTACAGGTGCTGGGTCAGTGGGGAAGGGACAGGAGTGGTTGGCTCCATGTATAATTAAGTTTTAGGCAAGATTAGTGAGTCAGAGGTTAAATAAATTTCAAATAATTACATAATGTGCTGGCAGCATATACAGCATGAGGTTTGATCCATATGCAAAGAGTGAAAATGAAAATCTGGGTTGGGTGCCTTGCATGATTCATCCCAGATAAACAGATGGAAAGATTTGGGCTCTGCTCTCTGCACCATCAAGGTAAGGCAGGGGAACTCCACCACAGACACAGCATGTGAGGTCTCTTAACCAACCACAAGTTTTCACATATTCACATCCATCAGAACACAGCCCCAAAAAACTCACTTCAGGCTTGTTTCATAGCAACAAGTGTAATAATTTTTCTTTTCTGAGGAACATGGTTAAATTCAGCTTAGAACAGGTATATTCCCAGCTGACCTGTGCTCATTCCTCATCCTGCAACAGAGGCTTGGGCTGGAGGATAATCCCTGGGAAGCCCAGAGCAGAACAGCAGCCCCTGAAATTCACCCAGAGCAGAACAGCAGCCCCTGAAATCTCACCCAGAGCAGAACAGCAGCTCCTGAAATTCACCCAGAGCTCATGGGGTGGGGAATTGCAGCCCTTACCTGCAGCCTTCAGATGCCATCATGCAAATAACATTGCAGGCAACATAAAGGAGGAGGAAGCTGTCTGCTGGAGCTGCCCAAATAATATTTATTGGTAGGGAATTACTTCCTGAACAGTATCACTTTTTGAATTTCAATTGAAATTGTAGCATTCAATCCCTAAATACATTTCCCTTTCCTTTATTTGCCACTGCTGATGGCAATTTATTGCATAGTATGTGTTACATATTAACATTACATACACAATGGACCAAAAATTCGTATTTTCCCTTAGAAAACCAGCCTGAAGCGCAGATTCAGGAGTAGCAGGATGCTGTATGATATCCTGTGATGACTGGACAATAAGTTTGGCTAGGACTAATGTTTCTGATGAAGTCTTTTTTCAATCAAGGCAAAATTTCTGTCAGGACACGGTCGTTTCTTTGTGTTCCTCTCTCAGAATGCTGCCATGGGAACAATTATGTGCCCGGATCAGAGGACAGTGGTTCAGTCCCACCAGCTCCTGGGCACAATCTTCACCCCAACCCATTCAGTGTCTTGTATGATCCACAGCAAGATGAGCCTTGAAACTCTCTTTGATTGAGCTTCACTAACTGGTAAATAAAACTGAATTCTCATTAAGGTTGCTGAAGTATATTTATTTCAAAAACAGTATTTTGAATGCCCTACAGCCCCTTCCTTGAGGCCTAAGGAATGACCAGAAGCACCTGCCATCAGTTATAATGCTGGGTGTTAATTGTTTCCCCATGGCCAGTTGTGCTCATTTGCTCAGCCCAGCTGTGCCACACAAAGCAGGGCTTCATTAATTAATTATGGTGTGCAAAGCTCACTGATGCAGCTCAGAGAAATCAAGGATAGGGGAAAGCTCCAGAGATCTACTCCACAGCTGCTGACACCTTCCCCTCTGTCAATATTTCTTTTCCTACATGAGCAGGATCTTTACTCCTTAGAGTGGGCTCTGTGTAGTGCCTGTGAATAACAGCTGTACTGGAAACATCCCTCCTTTGAAAAAGTGAGGTTTTTCCAGCAATTGCATAGCCAGAACTTTGCTGGCTCACTGCTTTGCCGTGAAGGATGGAGCAGTTTTCACCCAATATTACCTTCCTCAATATTTCACAAACTCCTCTGAATCCTTATGATCCCTGCTAGGCCCTTCTCTGCTAATTTAAGGAACGCTGGCCATCCTCCTGAACTTCAGTTCATATGAGAGACCAATATTTCACTGACCAGCCAGAAGAAATTAAAATATAAGCAGTTGACTCTTGGCAGGTGGTGCACAGCCCTAATCCTCTCTCAAGGCACTACTGACACCTGAACCATTTCTCTAGTTCTTTGATAACCTGTGGCTAAAAATGGGCAGTGATGGATAGAGCAAGTATAGCTTCCACAGGTACTCATTTTCTTTGCTATTGCCCCAGTAGACTTTTTTTTTTCCTGAAGACTTAGTGAAATATTTTTGTCCTAGTCAGAGTGTAGAGACCTGTAGTCTCTTTTATAATTGAACCAACCTTTGTTCCAATCTATCCTTGTCAGTCATGGTTTTCTTTACCAATATCCATTTGGCAGTTTGGCCAAACATTCATGTTTTTTCCCCTTTTTCTGTGCTTTAACAAGAGCTTGAAGACCCAGCCAAGGATAGTAATGGATTGTGCTGGATTGCTCAGTGTTTGCAATTTCTTATGTATAAGTACATGTATTGAGGGAAAGGCTCCTGTGCCTAAGAATTGGATTTATCAGGAGGGATAAAAGCCAGTGGATGCTCAGGAGGAGATAAACATCACCCAAAATCTGTGTCAGACATGGACCACCAGCTCAGACTTTGGGCAGCATCAAAGTGACACACAGCAATGAGTCCATTCAAGGTCATTAAGGGATTTAAGTGTCTGGCAGCCACTGGCAAGGAACCAAAGCAGAAAAGGGGAAGAAGGCAGTGCCCTGCAATGCAGATGAGTTTCTCTTTTATCAAATGGTTTATTTTCAAAAGAGCCATAAAATAAAAATGCCATTAATATCCTGTGACTCCCTATATGTGCTTCACAAAAGCACTCCTAGCCAGGACTCACCTGAAGCTGTCAATTATTGATCATGATTCTGTCATATTTTTGCTTGGAAGATGCCAGATGTAGGTCCATACAAATTATGCCTGGGTTTTTTCCCTACAGTTATGATACAATCACTTTACTGCCCTGAAAGCTACCCTTACCAGCTGAGATACACTTTTCATACAAGAAAAATTAAAATCTCCCAGAATCTACCCCTGTGTCAGTATGGGTTTACAGAATGTGGCAATTCCCAGAAGAAAATAAAGATTAAAAATTCCCAGATAGAAAACAGTG
>VRYO01001463.1:2503766-2516308 GCA_009812075.1 Sialia sialis
GTGGAAGGTGTCCCTGCCCATGGAAGGGGGTTAGAAGATCCCATCCAACCCAAACCATTCCATGATCCTGTTATTATAGGAGACACTTCCTGGTGGTGCTCACTCTCTTAGATTCACTGAGAGTCAGGCTGGGAAAAGTTGTTTTTTAGTCATCAAGTCCTTTAGGATGACAATTACCCTATAAACTCAGAAACACCTGGGTCACTGCTGTCCAAGAGTGAAAGATCATATCTGGAGTGGCTCCTGCCTCCTCTAAGAATTATGTAAGAATTCTGATTCATTGTGGTGGCAGAACCATCAGCATAAATACAGTGTCAAAAAAAAAAAAAAAAAAAAAAAAAAAAGATGATAGAATCATAATGAAGTATTTTGGGTTGGAAGGGACATTAAAGGTCACCCAATCCCCTGCCATAGCACTAAACTGAGCCAAGGCATTGACAACTACTGATATCACTGGTGAATTCTTGGCAGCAGAAACCCCTACATGATTTGCACTGAGTCCCAGCAGCAGTGAAGCCTGAGTTCTCCCACCTTGGAGGAGATGGCTAAGAAACCCAGTATAAAGAAGTGTAAAAAATCTGGGATCTGTGCTCAGATCCCATGGTGGACATAATTTAAACTAGACTAGATACAATTTCTCTAGTCATGGTAGACAAAGATAAAATAAATGCCCTTTTTCTATATGACTAGGATGGACTAAATACTAAAAACATAGGTGTGAAAGTAGGAGTTGTACCTGGAAATCCTTGTGGGGCCCTTTCAACTCAGGATACTGTGTTTCTATGAAAGGCTGCTGTTTACTGACAGGGAAATGTGTGTTTGCTGAAGGAAGGAACCTTCAAAGAATTGACAGTAGACAGAAATCCACACAGCAAACAAGAGAGACAAAAAGTAGACCTTGAAGTTCTGTTCTAACTGAAAACATTAAACAAAATTAAAATACAAAATGTCAGTTCTTCATTCCTTCCTTCTAATCTCTTTTCTATAATAAAAGAACAAACATGATTTATTTAAAAGATGTCATTTTCTTCTTTTCAGCTGTTCTACAAAGTCAGGTTCTTTATCATAAATGCAGTGTCTGCTTTTCTCTTCTTAATTCAACCAGAACACTACACATTGGGTAACATTTTCTTTACTATAAAACTTTTTTCTGTATTATGTGAATGAAAATATTTTGTTTTTCAGTATTTTTCAAAAAGAAAAATACCTTTTGTAGTTTTGTAGGATTTTGAACAGAAAATAAATGAAACCATCCTACATATTAGCTGTTCTTGTCAGTATTTCATTCAGAACTATAATCATCTGTGAAGTATCCCTGGTTGTAAATATACATAAATGACCAATCAAACAAAACAATGGCACTGGAGGTTTTTCAATGGCCTGAATTGCAGCCGGTTTGCTTCCAAAATGCTTGAGCAATCTTCCACTGCTGGGAGAAATTAACAGAGCAAATTGCTCAGATGCAGAGCATAATCCTCTCTGCATCGGACTCATTCAAATTGATTTGAATGGTCCTGATTTGAAGCTGCTGTGAAATCAGCCACAGAGTCAAAGCAGGTTGTAGGTGTTGATATACAGGACATATTTTCCAGGACAGCAATGGTCACTGTGACTATCTCACCCTGGCAGAATCACAGAATCATTAAGGTTGGTAAAAAAAACCTCCAAGGTTATCAAATCCAACCTTTGGCTGGGCACCTCTTTGCCAACTTGACCAGAGCATTAAGTGTCACCTCCAGTTGTTTCTTGAACACCTGCAGTGATGGTGACTCTACCACCTCCCTGGGAAGTCCCTTCCAATGCTTGACCACCCTTTCAGTGAAAAAATTCTTCCTGATGTCCAGCCTGAACTTCCCCTGGTGCAATTTGAGACAATTTCCTCTTGTTGTCTGGGAGAAGAGACTGACTCCCCACCTGGCTACAGCCTCCTGTCAGGGAGGTGTAGAGAGCACAAAGGCTTCTCTTTTTCTCCAGGATGAGCCCCTCCAGCTCTCTCAACCATCTAAAGTGCAGCTTTCAGAAAGATCTCTGCTCTGGGCTTCATCTCAGCTCAATAGAAGTGTCTGCCAAATGTCAGTCACCAGTGCACCAACAGGCTCTGCAGCCCGTGTTCCTCCATCATATTGTCAATTATTTGAATTTCCTTTGGAAAAAAATATTTACCCCTCAAAATATGACATAAAAGCAAATTAAAGAAATTGTGTGAGTTATATATCTATGTAAGAAGACCAATGTGATTTGAGCTTACAGCTTGATACCAGGTTTAGCATTGAATTTGGTGTTGCAGACACTCCAGAATTTATTACTGATGGATTTTAGATTCAGGGGGATAGATGAGTCTTCATATGAAGCTTTTGTTGGCACTACTTACTTCAAATATCATACATCTATCTCCTCTATTTAATCAACCATCTTCATCTGAATGATGAATTCTGTCAATACTCCCTGTAGGATTTTTCCAAATAGAGCAGTTTAGGAAATGTCTGACAAGCAGGCTATAGGACTGGAAGCTACGAGAGGTACTAAGGAAAACATCTTGAAGTCTGACCCTCTCAGGTCATCTACTGACTCATTGGGTGACTTTGGACTACCCCCGACCTCTCAAATCTCAGATCACATATCTGCAAAAGACAATTTTTCAATTAAGTACAGTAATTTCACAATTATAAGCTGCACCCGAATATAAGCCGCACTTTTTTTTTTTCTTTTTTTTTTTTTAAATCGAGGATCCATGTGTGACAAAGTAACAAATTAGTAACAGAATCACGCCAGGGCGGGGTTTGGTGTCAGGTGCTCAAGTTGCAAACAGTTTTCATAGACCAGCAAAGCCTTTAAAGGCAGCCCCAGGCGCCCTCCCCTGCCGGCTCTCACTTCCAGGTTGGCATTTCACTGGGATTTGTCCATAGATAAGCCGCACCTGAATATAAGCCGCTCTACTGGGGTAGGCTGGATTCTTCAGTGAAAAAGATGCAGTTTATAATTGTGAAATTACTGTATTTATATTGAATTTGTGTAGGATTTCTATTAACCTCACAAAGCACCATTCTGCAGTTTCTCCCATGCTTTCCTACTTCCCGGCACACATTTGCATCCAGCTTGGTCCAAAACTGTTGCATTTTACATGCAGCTGTGTGGTGACTCACAGCCACCATCTAACACAACAAAATCCTTCATGTTTACTTCCAGATGTTGTCTGTGCTGTTCCTTCCCTTTACTGCACATCCTATAATCTGTAGCATTATCCAATTCACAACATGTTTACAACAATGTGCTGCTGGGAGGTTTTCTCACTGATTGCAATTGGACAATAAAGAAAATCAACCAGACAGGAAGTCAACTTGCCAGACATCTGTAAGACAGCCTTGAATTTTTGTACTTCTGAGCTGAAATTGTTTGGGTTGACTTTATAAAAAGAACTTCACAGTGAAAAAACCATTCAGCTGTTTCTCAACATGGACAATTAGTGCTTTGAATTGGAATTGCTTTAGCACTGCTCTGGTGAGATCCCATCTGCAGAGCAGCCTCCAGCTCTGGAATCTCCAGCACAGGAAGGACATGGAACTGTTGGGAGTGAGTCCAGAGGAGGCCACCAAGATCATCAGAGGGATGGAGCACATCTCCTACAAGAAAAGGCTGAGAAAATTAAGTTTGTTCAGTCTAGAGGAGAGAAGATTTTGGTGTGATCAAATTTTCGCCTTCCGGTACCTGAAGGAACCTAGAAGAAAACAGAGAGGGACTTTTTACAAGGGCCTAGAGTGACAGAACTAGAGGTAATGGCTTCAAACTTACAGAAAGTAGCCTTAGATTAAATATTACAAAGAAACTCATTACTGAGAGGATGGTGAGGCCCTGGCACAGGCTGCCCAGAGATGCTGTGGCTGCCCCTGGA
This sequence comes from Sialia sialis, assembly GCA_009812075.1. NCBI lineage: Eukaryota > Metazoa > Chordata > Aves > Passeriformes > Turdidae > Sialia > Sialia sialis. The sequence continues at coordinate 2,507,656 of VRYO01001463.1, forward strand.
TCCCTGGAAGTGTCCAAGGCCAGGCTGGATGGGGCTTGGAGCAACCTGAGAGAGGGGAAGGTGTCCCTGCCCATAGCAGAAGGGTTTGGAACTCGATGGCCTTGAAGCCATTCCATGATTCTGTGATGGCCATATCCAGCTGCCTGGTCCAGATGAACATTGGCCATTGTAACTGCATTAGAAACACTTTGAGAGATGACTCCGTAGCCCAGGCCAAAGCAAGTGCCACTATCTGAGAGCATTTACTTGTGCTGGTTCACTTACAGGTGCAAAAAAATTTCATGTATTGCCACGTATCTTACAATGTATTGACCAATTTGCCACATATCATGTTCACATACCATAAATATACAAAATCCATTAGGCCTGGCATGATCAAAATAAATATTCCTACAAATATAGTTACATTTTGTACTATTTGAAAGCATGATCAGTTTTTAGATTATGAGCCACAACTAAAACTGGATTTGGGTGAGGATGTCCAAGCATCCTATTCCTTGTTTTTCTTTCCTGGCCCTACTAACACTCTTAGTACCTAGCTTGGATACGGCTACATGCCTTCTGGAGACACCAGGATGGGACAGATGAAACAGGAGATGACCTTTAAGGTCCTTTCCCACCCAAACCATTCTGTGATTCTATTAAATTAGAGGTTCTGTATGTGAGCTGAAGTCCTTTTGTAGACAATGCAGAGGGACAGCTTTCTCCAGAGTGCCCATCATCTCATCCTGGGGTAGGTACCTGACCTACCTCAGATCAATTTCCACCTAGACACACTCTTTTATCTTCACCAAGTCAAAAGCAGTGATCTCACTGAAGAGCTGTACACTGAAATTACCTGAAGAGAGGCAGGGGACATCTTTAAGCCTACCCCAAAACTAACCCCAAGCCCTAAGGCCAAGGCAGTACAGCAAGGGGATAAAATCTGAGCAGCACTGGTAGCAATTCTTTCCTGGGGGGTCAACACCCTGCAGGGTAGGCTGTCAGAAAACAGCACACTGCCATCCCCACAAGCACCTTTCCCAGGCCAACCTTCCTGCACAGAAGATGGATTGACAAAGCCATGGCTGATAGAGGCTGATGAAGGCATGGATGCATTTTTGAAGTTTGCTCCAGGCATCTACAGAGCCGTTTTTCTGTTCTTGTCAGACCTGCAGAGTCTCTGTGCCAGCCCAGCGGGCAGCAATGACACCACACTCCTTCCTGTCTCATTTTTTTGGTTGTTCTAGGGTTTTGCCCAAATATGTTTTTCAGAGCAGGTGTCCTTTCACACAACAAAACTAGGCTTCAACCACAAGGTCTTTCACATCAGTTGTGCATCTTCATTGTGTGAATATTTACTTCCATCCTCCCCTTTGTCCTGCTCAATGACAAGCTTTCAAAGTACATCCAAGGGCTGAATTCCAATGTTTGAGTTTTGCAAATATGTCTATTGCAGATGCTGCTTATTAAGTATTTACCAAGTCATTACCCCTTAGGATGTATCTTCTTGCTTACACTGGAACAGCTAGGGAGTAGAAGGGATCTCTCAAAATTTGGTTAATTAATCCAACTGCAAACAGTAATTAGATTTTATCGTAATCAACTAATTAATTCTTCCAACTCAGTAGTCGATGTAATGAGCAAAGGAAATACAACCAGCTTTTGCAAGACATGAACCTCAGCTTAGGAAAGAAATGAGCAAAGGCCATCTAAACCAATTAAAGGACAGTATATATATCGAGTTGCTCAGAGGGGAGGCAGCTCTGGGATATATGACACAGCTAAGCTGGCATTTTTTTCTTTTCAGAATTACTTTGGTTCTGATTCCTAACCAACCTCAAATGTCTTCCAGACTTTCCCAGCTATATGCTGAGCATGTTTTGACCCTTCTTCCTCAACAGCTCCTGAAACTTACCTTGGAAACTTTATTTTATTTCTTTTAATTCTCAAAATAATTTTATTAAACCAGGTCTGAAGAGGAGGATATTGTAATTCTGAACATATCAGTGCCTCCTCCTTGCATAAAGGCTTTCTTTACTGAGGTGTCAGTAGAAGCACAGTGGTGCATTTGCTAGCACTTTGTCATGCACACAACACTGCCTTGTGTGTCTTGGGTGGCAGGGAAAAATGCCATCAGCATCATTCTTCACAAGGGTTCACTGAGATCTGGCTGGGTAGTACCATGTAAAGACTTTTTTGGGAACTTAAACTGTTTCAAGCCTCTTTTAGGGCCAGTTCGGGCATTTTGCAGTGTGAACATGTCTTAAAAAAATGATCATGTTTAATTATGTCAGCATGGGAGGTCACTTGCACCAAGCAAAAGAATCACAGCAGCAGTGGATGTAATTAGTGTTTGTATGTAGATTCGTACACCCAGAACCACAATTCACAGTGGTCATAGCACTTTTACAAATGTACTGATGTTGGCACTGTGCAGGTAAAGCAAGTTCACCCTCTCTGCAGATGCAACATTTGAGAACTATCAATATTGGATTTATAAGTGTACAAGACAGGGAAAATCACTGACTTGCTATAAACAGACTAGCAAGGCTTTTAATGCTGTCTCTCATAAATCCTTCTGGAGGAAGGGATGAAGTATGGACTACATAAGTGGACACTGAGGTAGACTGAAAAGCAAGTGGAAATGTAGGGCACAAAAGTTGTGATCAGTGTTGTGGAATCCAGCTGGATCCACAAGATCATCTGCCAAGGATCAATGCTGGGGACAATACACTTTAACAGCCCTGATAATGGCATGGCTGGTGCCCCAGCCTCCTGGTCATCTCTTGGTGTCTGTGGGGTCTGCACTTCCACAGGTCTTCAATTCTGTGCTGAGATTTGCAAACCTGTTGCACAGTGTGTTCAACTGCTGCCTTTCAAGAGTGGGTTCAGGAGGAGTCCAAAGGAAATAGGCTCTTCTTGTTCCTGACAATCCATCTGACATGCTATTTTCAAGAAACATAAACTCAGACATATAAAACTGACATCATCCATCACAATACATCTTTAAAAACTCCTTCCTGCTATTTCTGTGTCTCCAAGAATCATCTCAAATCTTCCCGCCTGTGAAATCTCTGATACATTTTTGCTGAAGTAATCTGTGGCATTACCACTTTCGCAGCCATCGCTATGCGAAAAATCCAGGAGATCATTTTCTGCAGGTGAAGCCAGCAGATGGTGGCCTGTGCCCTGACCTTGTCAGGTTACAAGCACAGATGACACTCAGCTGAACTCCTTTCCTCACTACTGGAAGCTACTGCTCCTCAGACGAGCAGCACCATCCAGCCAAGCCAAGTTTACCATCTCACTGCACTTTTGTGGGCACTTCAGTCACACATCAGGTTGAGCTCAGTGACCAAAATCCAGACATCTGCATCCTTCTGCATCCTTCCACCCTGAAAGTGTGACAGTCCCTGGCAGCAGGTGGCTGCCTCTCACATCCCTGCAGCAAAATTTATCTCCCCTTGTCTGTCAGAGCCTTAAATCATCTGGCAGCTGTGTAGGTGGCTAAAGGGACAGGAGCACAAAAGCAATAAAGAAATAGCTTCCTATAACTCTTAACTACTTTACATTTGAGAATGAGATGAGAGAATGGCTCAGCTTTGCTTCCTCTCTGAGAAAGGGCTGTAAGTCAGCTGTGATGCTGTGCAGGAGAAAATAAAATTGTTGCCTCAGACAGCAGCACTGCTGTGAATATTTGGTAACTAATGGCACTATTCAGAAGGCACTGTGTGAGTCTGGGCAGGGCAAAGAGGAGGCAGAGGAGGTTATAAGGGATATCTAATCATGCATGGTGTTTGTAAATGAGGAACATTTAGATAGATACATTGGTGATGGATGTGTTATAAAGGAAGAGAGAGGGAGAAAGAGTGATGTGCATTACAAAACAGCAGATAGGAAATCTTTTAATGTTGAAAATTTTGCACTAAGGAACCATAAGAAGATAGAAAGGAAGTCAGGAAGAAGAGGGTCACTTGTAACCCCCTCTGTATGTCTAGTCATTGGCAGTGATTATTTCCCACTTAATTATCAAAAACATCAGGCAGAACATCAAGAACTCATGTGCTACCCTAATTTCCTGTCCCTGGGTTGTTCCTCCCAGATGCTCACCCACCACATTTATAAATGTGGGACAGAGTCCACATTTAACTTATGCAATTTACTCCAGCATTTTTCAGCTTTCAGTGTCAGAACTGTCTTTGCCAGGGTCTAATCCAAAACTCCTTTGTTGCATTAACACTACAGTCACTTCATGATGTGCTCACAAGGAAAATGAGTGCAGGCCATGAGAGCAGGAGAGTAGCAATTCCCTCCCTTCTTTCAACTTTTGGTCTCTGTCATAGGATCATGGAATGGTTTGGGTTGGAAAGGGCCTTCAACATCATTTAGTTCCAAACCCCCTGCCAAGACAGGGACACCTTCCAGTATCTCAGGTTGCTCCAAGCCCCATCCAATCTGGCCTTGAAAATTCCACAGATGGAGCAGACACAGCTTCTCTTGGCAACCTGTGTCTGTGAGGGCCTCATCACCTTCATATTAAAGAGTTATTTTCTTAGTATCTGATCTAAACCTGTCCTCCTTCATCTTAAGGCCATTTCCCCTGTCCTGTCCCTCCAAGCCATTGGGAAAAGACCCTCTCCTGCCTTAATGGAAGCCCCCTTTAGGCACTGGAATGCTGTTATAATGTCTCTTGTACTAATATAATATTTTTCCTGTGCTAGATCATACCTCTTCTATCAATTTTTCATTTTAAATCCTGGCAAAGAATCCTCTTGCTTAACACCACGGTAAGTGACTCCATCCTTCAATTAAATTTTCTTTTAATGTTCCTGAAGATTTCCTGAGGACCAGCTGCCACTCACTAAAGCCTTCGCCATTTTTACTCCCTGGGTGTTCTACTCAGTTTTAGGGCTCATTGTGCTTCAGTTTCTATCCACCAAATTCAGGCAGTGATAATTCATGTTCACTGCTTTGAAAGAGAAAATGTCCCTCTCCAGCCTTCCTGTAAAGCCCCCTTTGGGTAGTGGAAGGTGCTTTGAGGACTCCCTGGAGCCTTCTCTAGTCCAGGATGAACAGCCCCAGCTCTCAGCCTGTCTCCACAGCAGTGTTCAAGCTGTCTGAGCATCTTAGATACCTGTAGGACAGCACCATAAGCTTTATCCCAGCATACTGTAGTACTCTGTACATAAAAATGGATCCTTTCTCCCTGTAAATGCTCACAGTTTATAATTCCTGCACTGGTGTGTCACAGGACACAGGTTTATGCTTTCCCACATGTATGTGAGACCCCTGAGAAGTGAGAGGTTAAATTCAGAAGAGGCAGATCCAGAGAGCAAACAGCTGTTATCAAAAAATCTCACTTCTAGACAAGCTCATTTCTAGCTCTGCAACAAAGCACATTCGTCAGTTTGTGGTTTGGATCCCAATTCCCCTCCCGCTTGGCTTTCTGCTTCATTTTAGTATTTTATTCTTTCCTTGATAAATCAGGAGACTTTTCCATTGGCTTGCACTCAGCCTTTATCAAGAAGCTTTATAAATAACAATAATGACCAGGCAAAAGATGCAATTCAGTTAACAGTGTAATGACTACAGGGATTAGCACTGCTGTATATTTTTTATGGGTGTAATATGTCGTTTTCATTCTGTTGCCGTAATGAAAATAACAAATTAACAGAAGCATTATGCAAATTATACATTAAAAATGTCATGTTTATTAGTCCATCTTGGCAAAAGAGAAGCTGCAGCAATAGCAGTGTTAACTGCTTAATAACCACATTATAAAACAGAAAAGAAACTCAATTCAGCCCAGTGCGGCTTGGCCTCGAGGTTGTTTTTGGAGACTTCAGTGGCAGTGTTTGTGTGCTGAGAACAAAGTATATGCTTAAATACATTTGTGGAGAACAAGATTTTAGTAGCAGTTTAAGTACAAGGATATTTATCTCAATTACCTATTTTTGGAACAAATTCCCCACAAAACATCGTACTCTTTGCACCTGCAAAATACTTGTGCAACAGCATTTACTGGCAGTTCCTTAAAACCTCGCTGCTACTTCAGAAACTGCTACAAATATTTATCCAAGCATTAGCTTTATTACATTTTCTGCCAGAGACAGTTCTGCTTTGTTCTCTTTGACATTAAGGGACATGGGGAATTCCTTTTCCAGCATACTCTGAACTTAATTTTGCTTCTAACCTTGAGGCAGTTTATTGAAAATCCAGAGGTGATTGTTTTCTTACAGCATAAGTGATTAACATTTAGTAGTAAAAATTTCTTTGTCCTTGTGTAAAGAACTTTTTAGTCACAGGAGGAAAAAAGATTAACAATAATCAGAAGATTCAGACTTCCTTTTGTTTAACAAATACTAGCTCAGTAATAAAATACAGTTATGAGATTTCTGTAATGTACTGTATTATTGACATTCATCAGAATCTAAAAACACAAGGAAATTTATTTTCTGCATGAGATCCAGATTAAGAAAAAAAAGAAAAAGAAGATAGTGCTGGGAGCCATGTGTTTTTTGCAAGAGAAAGATTCTCTTTGGTTTGGATTTAACAGTTAAAGTGCAGAGACATGCTGGGAAACCAAAGGACAAAAGTGATTAAAAGGGGCCGTGGCTTGTCCCAAATGGGAGCAATGGTGAAGCCAGGATGAATATTCATGTTTCAAGGCTTTCACATCCATTCCTCATTGCCAGAATCATGTTGCCCTCTTGCACTTGTGGCTGTGTAAATTTTGTATCTCTTGGAGTCTCCATTTGGCATCAGTGGGGATCCACAAATTGCCTGTGCACACCCAAAGAGAGCAGATGATCCAAGCTCAAAGACTACAGTAATTTCATGACTATAAGGCGCACCCTTTTGACTAAAATTTTGATTGAAACCTGGAAGTGCACCTTATAATTCGGTGCGCCTTATATACGGACAAAGTTCGGAAATTTGCCAACCCGGAAGTGCGAGCCATGAACACCGCGCCAGTCACGCCAGCCGACGCCAGGGGCATGAATGAGTGCTGGGGGTCGTGACATGGGGAGGGCACTTGGGGCTGCTTTTAAAGGCTTCACCGATCCGTGAAAAATGTTTGCAAATTGAGAACCTGCCAGTAAACCCCGCGATAGTGCAGTTCTGTTACTAATTCGTTACTTTGTTGCGCACAGATCCTCACTGCAAAAAAAAAGTGCGCCTTATAGTCTGGTGCGCCTTATATATATGGACAACTTTGGGAATTTGCCAACAACCCGGTAGTGCACCTTATAATCCGGTGTGCCTTATAGTTGTGAAATTACTGTCATTTAAAAACCAACAATAAATATAATTAAAAAGAAAGGAGGAGGAGGGAAATAGACATCAGACAAGTTCCAGCACAAGACAACTCAATCACAACTTGAAAGAGAAGAGTTTATTTCACAGTTACTGTAGTGGAATAAACATGTCAAGTCATTTTCACACGAGTCTAAAACCCAATAACAATAAATGTGAAGCTCATAGAAACTTGAGAATTCCATTTTGTGGAAATTATGACATCTTCAGAAGAGATTTGTTTTACTGAAATGAAACAAAGTCGATTTTTGACATTTCTCACAAAATTTAATTGCCTGAAACATTCCTTAATTGTTTCAGCTCAATCAAGGCATTTCATTTTGTTTTGATGCATTGGAATATTAGTAGCTCATTTCACTACTGAAATCCAACATATATATCTAGAGAGAGGAAAACTGTCTTTTAAAATTAGGGTTTGGTTATGTTTCTTGAATTAGAAATATAAAAAGAAATTAAGATCCATTGCCTATTCTAAACAAGCATTGGCACTCTAACTGTACTGGAAATTAGGAGTGAGTCTGGGTATCTTTGACAATCTGATCTCTCAGTGACCACCTTTCCCCAGCTTCCTTACTGGTAATTGCAGAACTGAGCAATATTCATTTATCAGAAATCTGTGACCAGTTTGTCTGGATGATTGATTCCAGCGTATGTAATGCAGTCAGGAAGCCACATTTAGGTCAGGAACCCAAGCCCCAGGTAGGTCTCAGGCTGCTCAGGAAATAGTTCCATGGAATCAGACTCTGTTAAAGCCCTCAAGTTACAAGAGGAGTCACACAGGACTGGGTAAGAAAAAAACAGAAATAACAATGCTCAAGCTTTTCTAAAACCAGAAACTGAGCTGCTGAATTATTTCTAGGATGATCAATTTTTCATACTTTGAGAACAAAATATTGTCAAAATCATCAGTTTTCAAAAAAACTTTGACATAGTGCAGCAAAAGTGTATTCCATATGTGAATTTTAATGACTTTTGATGTCCAAGAGTGGATTTCAGCTACAAGCCTGGGCCAATAAAATGGGAAAGTCTACCAAAATGTCTTACTACTTAGTGTAAGATTCAAGATCATCAGAATACTGGGGTGGGGAGGGGGGAAAAGAAAGGAAGGGGGAGGGAGAAAAAAAGATGTTACATTTCTGCTCTATCAAGTTTAGGAAACCTGGCATGCACGGGAAGAAAATAGGAACTGATCTTTTTGTTAAAAAGAAGGAGAAATTAAAGAGGCAGAATGTATCACTCTGCATTCTGCCTCAGGTGAGAAACAATGGTTTGGACTGAAATAAGGGAATTTAGGCTTGGAAAAAGTTGATATTTAGTAGGGGAAAATAATTAAATAAAAAATTTTAACAAATGA
>VRYO01001463.1:2523063-2553914 GCA_009812075.1 Sialia sialis
GGTAACTATCTCAAGCCTAGTTTCTCCTAACTTTTAACTAAAAATCCTAATTTCTTTAAGATTAGTGTTTCAGTAATAGACTTGTCATTTGCATATTCATTAATCAGGTGAATAGAAATACCAAGTACTGATGTTCAGGCAGCAGCAGACAGTGCTGCAACACCCAGCAGTGCAGAGTCCGCAGCACCTTTTAAACACAGTATCCACCTTCAGAACTCCTTATTCTGCATTCATTGCCTCATTCCTCTCTTGTCAACGTGCTGCATTCACCAGGCAGGTAGCACGTGCTCACCTGGTAAACCCAGGCCTGTAGCAGCCTGAAATGACCCCTGCACTCAGTTAATAAGGTGGAAGCATCCTGAACGTGCTAAGTATGATCTCCTGTGGGCACTGCATGTGTCCTCACTCTCACCATTGCACTCCAGCCCTTTGTGCCATTTGAGGCTCTTTGGTGCGGGAGATGCCTGCCCAGCACTGACAGCTGGGACAGAAAACATCCTGGTGATGCAAAACCTTCTGCAGCATCACCTGGAGGCCACGAGACATCCTCAAAAGCATCTGAAAGGACATGAGAGAACTTTGGAGCCTGAAATATTACTGTACAGTCAGCCAGGCATAGTCTTCATGGAAAAATGGGACCATGCTGACCATATTTATATTAATAGAAAAAATAGGGGGTTTGATTTTACCTTGCATTTGTTTAGGTTTTCAGGCTCCCCTACAAACTGAAAGGACATGAGACAAAGTGATCAGAGGCCTGAGGGATAACCAGGGGCATCAGGAATGCAAGACAACAAAAGATGCCACAATGGGTTTGTAAAACTGCCACTGTTTTAACACTTCTCTGTGCAACAGAAAAACAGATCACAGCAAAAACAAAATGAAACTAATAAAATAAAAAAATATGGGTAAGCACACAAAGGAAATTTTAAAAAAATAATAAAAATTACATTAGGTTTTATGTCATCTATTTTTTTTTTAATATCCAAATCTTTTCTGCCTAGAGAAGAACATGTCATCCCCATGGTTCATATTTCTCTAAGAGAAGTTATTAATCTGTTAAAACTGCTCCAGACTGTAATTATCACTCTTTTCTGTGAAAAGCTTGGAAATTTTTGATATTTGATATTATTTACTGAAGCTGTCCCTGACTCAGGAGCAACCTCATAATAAAACTGTAATCAATATCTTATTATGGATTTTTTTGAGGTAAATTAGCTTTTATTCCACAGACACCTATACATTTTCTTGTTTTAGTGAACCTCTTCCCACTGGCCATCTACTCCCTTTTCATTTAACCTCAAGTCAAAAAACAGATCTCACGATTTATTTTGAAAGGAAGCAAAACAAATGGAATTTTCAGGTGAAGATGAATGTCTGTGCAGTGGAAGCAACAGGGACTCAGGAGACCTGAACGGTCTCATCTGGCTGTGATTTGAGAGATCTGAGACTGAAGAGTCTTCATTTCAAGCTGTAGCCACCTCTTCTCTTCCAGCCATGGCGGTACCACGCCTTTCACTGAAATAAAATGGGGAATCTTTGTTACAGCTCGACTCTAACTCAGGAAGGAGGAGCAGCTGCAAGAAATGAGCTGTGGAGCAATACTGAACTTTTGCCCATGCTGATTTCTGTAAACAATATTCCACACAGGGAGAGTTTACAGGCCCTGTGAAAAAACATTATAAACTCTGAGAAATTCAAAATTCAGAGCAGACCTCTTGCTATCAACCTGGTTTTCTTGGGTCATTATTTTCAATTAGTATTAAAAAAAACAATAATCTTTTTTTCTTCCCTATTTTGTTAAAGCTATAACAAAAGAACTGCAATGAGCAACCCAAATGAATGACCAATATTTAGGACTGAACCTGTAGCAAAATCAATAAATTTTTATTATTCTGGTTGCTGGGCAGTAAGGTTACAGTAAGGATATTTCAATTTTTTGGAGAAGTCTTTATCATAGCCTTCATTAAATTAAAAAAAAAAAGTGCAATTTGAAACAGCCAACAAATTATGTTCACACTATTATGTAATGTGTTAAAATAATAGAAATTAAATTGGGAGGCTTCCAGTTGCAATGCAAGACTGAATTGAAATGTGATGGATGGGTTTAGAGATATTAAACTCTTTGGAATAAAAGAGGTAAAAAAATGAAATTACAACAAGAAACTGCTCAGAACCACAAATGAGCTTGATGGAAAAAGAAAATGGGAAAAGTAGCAGTCTGAAATTGCAAAGCAGGAGGCATCTTTATTATCATGTTGCTGCTGCCTCAATGTGGTGTCCAGGTTCACATGACCTGTCAGTCCCTGTGTGCTCCAGGGCTTCTTTAGGGTCCCTGTGTTTGGCCAGGGAAATCAAAAGCAAAGAAATCAATGCTCTTATTTTATACCCCATGTTTTTTTCCATGGACAGGACTGAGCCAGACCTGCTTTACACCAACCTCCTGTTTCTAACTCTACACCCATGAGCCACAAGGAAGCCAAATTCACCCTGGCACAGCAATCATGGGTGATACAGCACAAACTCATCTTTATCCTGCACCAAAATTTCCTTCTTCTCCAGAGGCTTTCCCAGTGTTTCCCACATCACCAACTGAGCAGACAGATAAATTCAGCACCCCACTTTCACTTCTCATTCCACTGTCAAGGTGAAGCAGTCAGGGGCCAAACCCTTCCCTGCTACACCCTTCACATCTCAGTTTATTGCTGTAAGGGGTTTACATTCTGAATAAGACTTTTATAAATCTTTTTTTTCACTGGCGTAGATGGTATTTATGGTGTGGGGGAAAAGGGACAGAAAATTTCGCTAATCTTCCCATCCTGCAGTGTCCAGGACGTTTTCAGTGTGTGGAAATGCTCTTTGGAGGAAGGCACTCTGAAGGATCTCGGTCAGACAGCAGCCAACATTTGCTTAATGTCCCGTTAATATTTAAACAACAAATCTGTCAACAGATTAATTGGCACTGCCACTTTCCAGCAGTTTTATGGGCACTTCAAACCACCAGCAGTCTACTGCTAAAAAGAAGCATGTAGCATTTAAATATGTATGCATACAAGATCATAGGAATATTAAGCACCCTGAAGAAAAAGCAGAATTGTAATCATGCTGTTCTTGTGCTGAATTCCCAATGCTTCCTGCTTTCTCTGGAGGAGTGTTGACACAAAGAGGTCATCAGAAATATTTAGGAATTACTTGGGAACTTTTTCCCATGGCAGAGAAGACATTGATATCTAGGACCAAACATAAACTGGAACGAGCAAGAAGGGAGGGAAGATTTTAGATAAAGTTAGGAGCCATTTTGTGGAATCATAGAATCATCAAGGTTGGAAAAGACCCCTGAGATCATCAAGTCCAACTGTTAGCACCAGCTCTCTCTGAAGGTCCTCCTATCCCTTTCCCAGCTGCTATTGAGGGATCCTGGATAGCTTAGATTCCAACTGATGCTTAAAAGCTGAAGTTTGGTGAAGGGAACTTTACCTCTGATACAGTGCACCACTCAAGCCTCATTTACTTATATTCAATGGCTTTCCCACCTCTATTTTGACAGGCACATCACAGTTAATTACAGGAATCATTCAGTGAAGTGGGCATAGATTAATGCCTATGCATGCTCAGATCCATGCCAATAGATCTGGGAAAAAATTTGCATGAGTGACAGACACTACAGTGCATAATTCCCCTGCTCCACTCATTAGCCAAGCATGTACCAGTTTCAGGAGCAGTGATCCAACCTTATTTGCTCTGCAGAGAGATAAAATCCACACACAAGCGGGAAAGAGAGGAAAATGGGCACAGAGACAGAGACTGCAGCCCCTAATTGATCCTTCACAAAATGTATTTACTTTGTTTTCATTCCCTGGTGAATTCATTAGCTCTCACTTAGCACCATTCTTTGGTCAAATGCTCAGGGAGGAAATAAATTGAAGCAATTTATTCTATGACTCATAAAACACTGGTTTATTTCTACTTTTTGACTATGAAAGCACTTACTCTTTGGAAGAGAAATAGTTCTCCTCCTGACCTCCAGAGGTTTTCTTGGAAGAAATTCACACAAATGTGTGTCTGTGTGTGGGGGCACACTCATGGCAAATGTCATAACAATTTCATGGTGTCACTACCAACAGCTTAGGAACAAAATGCAATCAAGGCATTTGAAGTTTTCTGCCAACCCTCCAAGTTTTTTTCTGGAGCCTTTCTCACAGGCACTGCAGGTTAGAGGGGTTAATCAAACCCCACTGTGCTCCATCAGATTCCCTTCCCCAGCCAGAGGGTGAGGGAATGAGATAGAGCTACAGTTCATGTTTATAACGACTCACAGCTCTTAATTTAACTTTTAATTTTAAACAATCAAGTAATACTTGTGTTCATTCAGCAGCTGTTCTGTGCCTCTTTGGTGTAGCAGGTTCCTGCCCATTTGGGAGCAAAGACCATATTTCTGCAACATCTAAACAAAAAGGGTTTTGAGATTTACCACTGGGAAAACTTTTTAAAGTTTACCTTCTTACCCTACCAAGCCATCACTCCTTGTTTAATGAGTATTTTCTGGCTCCATCTCAGGGCTATTTCTTCATTGTGGACTTCTGTAATCGACATTTCACTTCAAAATTAACACAATTATTTGCTTTGAAAACTGATTTTTCTTTTTTTTTTTTTAAGACAAATTTTGAGATATTTGCTGCTTACTTTTATTTCCCTTGCTAGGCTATTACTGAGCACACACTCCTTCCTCCTGTAGTGCAATGCTCCAAATGCCAATAGCTTCAGTTGAGTTTGAACTTCAGAAATGGGCAATTTCTGAACTTCCAAGAGTCTTTGATCCTCTAGAAGCTCATTAAAGTTGCTCCTGAATACAACACCACACTCTTTCTGCAATCAGTTTTCCAATTAATGCTAATGTCACTTATTAAATGTGCGAGAGCCCATGGCCTGATTGTTTGGAATAAGAGGCTATTCCAGGTTTTAACAAAGGAGCTACATCAATAGAGCTTTGATAAGATTCTGCTACATGGCTGCAAATAAACTGGCTCTGCACTGATGCCTGGAGAGGCCTCCTGCAACAGAGGCTGGGCAGAGTAAGGGAATAAATCAGGTATTTGTTAAAAGGTCTTCAAAGGCTACACCTGGGGCAGTACAAGAGCCCGGCCAAGGCTACACCCAAGATGGACAATGGGTCTTGAGTTTTCACACTTTTATAAGTTTTGGGGTTAATTGTCCAATTACAGCTCCAGGTTATGCAGTCCCATCCTCCCCCAGATTGCTCTCCTGAATTCACTATTATTTATACATTTTTGGGCTGAAGCTGCAACAGAGTCCTTGGTTCTTGGGCTGGAAAAGGATTGTTCTGTCTGACTAAACTGTGAGGAGAACTTGCCAACACTTTATATGAAGTTCAGAGTTATATACTAATGCAGTACAGAATCTGAAAAGTATGAAACCTAAAACTTAAGGCATCAGCATAATGAGTAAATTATTTAGTAGTAAAAGAGACAAATTCAAAGAGCCCTCACCCTTGGCTGGAAAGCTGGCATCATTGTTCCTTTGCCAGAGTCTCCCCAATGGAAGAGAGGAGTATTATTTCCAGATAATTTTTAAATTTTAAAATTATTATTATTGTTGTTGTTGCTTTTTAGGTTAACATTCCATTACAATTTTTTCTTCCCTCTGCATATGAGGGAATGAGAACATTAATAATGTGGGGATTTCTGTCTTCAAGGAAAGATATCAATGTTTGATGAAGAGATATAATTCCAAGGAAACCCTGGCACGGTTATAATTAACACCTCCAAGGGTGTCCATTCTCATTTCTTTCTAAGCTGTGTGACAGCTTTAAGTATTAGCAGAAGTCAGCTGAGAATTTACAGCTCAGAGGCTCAAATAGAAACAGCTTCTCCTAAACTGTTCCAGAGCTTAAAGTGCAATTATAAATCATGTATTTAATTACACTGCAATCTCTCTGTATACACAGAATATTGCAGTTAGCATAATCAATAGGAAAGCAGAGAAAGCATCAATGTGAACTCTGAAATCTTGGATATAACAGTTAATTTACCCAACACAAGCGCCAAAGCCAAGCACTCCTCAAATCTCAGTTGCAACAAACTTCTGGAGAAGCATTTTGCCTTCAGAACACTTTTCACTTAGTTTTGAAATTTGTAGTTCACAAAGAAATGAGAGGAAATGGTGTTTGCAGTCTCCATCTATGCAGGTACTTGAAACCTACGGGGACACAGTCTTTGCAGTCTGCTTTCACCTGCTTGAGGGGGTTGTACTAGATCATCTCCAAAAATCCATCCCAGCATCATCTTTCCCATGACTCTGTGAAGTTATGGATAGTTATCCCAGAACAACACACACAAAAAAAAAAAACCAAACAATTAGCAGCCAAAAATAATTTAATGGCTTACATTTCTAAGCACCTAAATTTCTTAACAGCACCTGCCTTGTACTGACACACAAGGAAAAGATCATGAATCATGTTCTAGGAGAATTAGACCAATAAAACAATCTTAAATACCCTTAAGAAGATCTTTAAGAAAGATCAAGCATATGCATGGAAGTGGTTTTTAGGTTTTGGGGGTAATTCTAAAGAGATCTTCCAAGGCAAATTTAGCAGAACTGGACAGAGATTTTCAGAATATTGCTTTACCAGGAAAGCAGTTATTCTAGTACAAACAGGTGGAACAAAAAAGACTAAAAAAAAAGCAGTTAAATGGCAAAAGAATTAACTTTAATTTACTCTAATTAACCTAGAGAGATAAATTGGTCTTTGCCACTATATTCTGCCATCACACTATGGTTTTTATAAGTTATTTTTATTGGCCAATCCATCTTCAATTCGACTTTCCTTCTTAAGTCCTCATTACTATTCCACAGCTCAATAGCCTTTTTTTTCCACTGGACATGTTAAATGGGGGAAAAATAAAATGGATCAATACAGCAACTCAATTAATTCCTCATCTTAAATTCTAATAAAATCAATTTGGAGAAGTGTCGTATCGTTAAGCTTACATCATAATGCAGTAATTAGAAACAACTTTCATCTCGCTTGTTCCTTTGAAGATTTTAATGGCAATCAATTAAACATGCTTTGCTTCTCCATTTAAGACTTCCAAAATGGAAATTGGATGAGAAGTTAAAGATAAGGTGGCTGATTGCAGTCTTCTCACCCACCCCCATTCCAAATATTCCCCCCAAAATGTGCAGACTCACCATTAAAAAGTTAGCATGAGCATAGTAACCAGCAATAAGTTTTCAGTGAATAGATCGTGTTCTAATAGAGTGCTGCAGCACTTTGGGATTTGCATATTTACCAAGCAGAAATTTTGGTGAGGCTCACTGAACTCAAATCTTTTTTCAGTCCTACACCCAGACACCTTCAAGAGTTCAGCTATTTTTTAATTAAAAGGATGTAAAAATAAGCTTCTCTGTGTACTATTCAAATTAAAATGTTTCTGCAGGTCTAGAGAGAAAAGGATAAATTTTACATTCTGTTTCATTAATAGTAATAACTGTTGCGTAGCAGTGGTTCCACTGTACCAGGTACTGAAAAAAAAGAAAAATTAGAGGACAGACCCAAGTTCAATTTTTCTACACTTTAAGCATAAACCACCACTTGCCTCCACTAATTTTTCTCCTGCCAGGGATTTATGCCCAGGAGGAATTCACATTCAAAAAGAAAACATGCTCACCCAGTCAATGGCTGAGCATCCAATTACCTTCTTCTCTCTTATAAGAAAAATTCAAATTCCTTAATTGCTTGTGTTTCACCTTATTAAATTCCAGCAGCATCTTTCCAGATGTCAAAACTGCACATGCTGTCCCTGGTGGTGTCCCAGCATGGACCCCACATCCCCACACCATCCTCCCCTTGTTACCGCCCTATGACACTCAAGGGGGTTTTTCAGGTATTCTGAATTGTTCACAACTTGTGTATTAACATGCAAATTATAGAATCACAGAATGGTTTGGATTGGAAAAGGACCTTGAAATCATCTCATTCCAATCCCCCTGCCATGGGCAGGGACACCTTCCACTGTCCCCGGCTGCTGAGAGTCCCATCCAACCTGAACTGTTCTGGGAATGGGGCAGCCACAGCTTCTCTGGGAAACCTGCACCAGTGCCTCACCACCCTCACAGAGAAGAATTGTTTTCCAAATATCTGACCTAAACCTACTTTCCTTCAGCTTGAAGCCATTTCCCTTTTTCCTATCACTCCATCCTCTTGTGAAAAGTCCCTTTCCTTTCTTGAAGCTCTTTCATCAGAAGCAGATCAGAATTATTGCCACTGAGATCATCACAGCACAATAGAGGGTTTGGATTAACTCCAAATCATGAATGCCATTTATTCTTCAGGTCTCTCAATTGTCTCTTGTTTCTTTTTTTCATTCATTTAACTATCTGTCCTTTCTACAGTCAAAGAAAAGACTAACATTTAAGTAAAAAGCTCTTCCAAGAATTGAACAACTTGTTCTTTAGTCAATGTCATTGGAATTTTATAGATAAAACTATTTCTGGATATGTCAGCAAAAGAGACCTCATTGTGCCAACATTTGCACTCAGCCTGAGTATTGATGAAAATATGAAATGGTATAATTAGAGTTCATTGTTATAATTAGAGTTCATCGCTCTTGAGTTCATTAAAAGTTAGCATTTTGTTGAAAATGTAAGATCAGCTTTTGTTGAACAATTTTTTCAGTTCTTCCTTGGACATCTTATGAAATATTAGTATGTGAAAGCAATTCTATGCTTAACTTTTCCTGAACTTTCTTACACTTTGAATAGAAAGTGCAGAACAAGTTAGGAAACTGCTTTAATGTAATGCAGCCATAGCTGGAGAAAAAAAAAAATAAAAAGAGGAACAAGAGCCATAGAAAAAGGAAAAACCAAAAGTGGAAGAGAGGAAAATTTTTTTTTTTTAGAACATGGCACCTCAGAGAAAGCACCTCAGAATAAAAATTATTTCGTTGTAAAATTTCTAAATTAAAAAACATTGTGTGATTTGTGTTCATCTCATCAAAAGGTCCAAAGGTCTACACCTGAACTAGAAATGAATGTGCTTTTAGAGTCAATGGAAAAAAATTGTTCCTCTTAGGATATAACTCAGATGTTAAAAATCAGATGCAAAAGTCTGTTCCTTTGCAGTGCCTGCAAGGTGAGCCTGGTGCTCCCAACACTGAGCAAGACACCAGGTAAGGGAGGTGACACCAATGCCACCTCCGGATTTTCAGCCCTGTCAATGTCACAGGAAATCTTGTTTGGAAGGAGAAGAGGTGCAGGGTCAAACATCCAAGTACCCACAGGCAGGTGGAAGCTGTGACAGGATGAGATAGTGGATTTGTTGGGTTTGTGAAAATCACAGAACCACAGAATGGTTTGGGCTGGAAGGGACCTCAGTGCTCATCTTGTTCCATGGGCAGGGACACCTCCCACTATCCCAGGGTGCTCCATGCCCCATCCAACATGGATTTGGGCACTCCCAGGCATGGGGCAGCCACAGCTTCTCTGGGCAACACCTCAGAGGTTTTCATGGCTGCATGAAACAGCAAAACAGAACCATCCTTAGGTGTCGTTTTTGAGAAAATGGTATTGGCAATAACCCAATCTGGACTTCAACTTGGAGTTTATCAGTACCCTGAGTTTTTGCATCCAAAGATCAAATGGTTGAAAAATCACTTTTTACATTGCTCAAGGGGTCTTTGCACTCAGGAGAACGTTGTGCTTTTACTTCATAAAATTGCTCCAGACATCCACAGGTTTAAAGGAAAGCATGTTAAGGAAGGGTGATGTAAGTATCTGACAAACTAATTCCACATCAGTGTCAATGCCTGAACTTGGCTTTGAACATGTTATCTGAACTGAGCCATTTTCAAAAACTGCAAATGTGGGAAACACTCCACAGCTCCTGGACATTTCACAGAAAGCCTCAGCAGCTGCATCCCCTTCGCCACTGTCAATGCTGCTACTGGGTTAAATAAAGATACAAGGTCACTGGTAATTGGAGTCTGTTAAAACAGAGGTCTGAGAGAACTCCCACACACCTCTAGAGAGATCAGCACTGCTTTAAAAGTTATCAACCCACAGCAAGTCCATCACTGATTTTGTATTTTCAAGACAGCAGAGGATAGGGAGCTGCTTGCTCAGAAAGTTTGGGGGAAAAAATTAAACTGAACACATTTCCATTAACCCTGGCCCAGGAATTGCCCTCAGGGACAACAATCACAGGATGTATTTGTCAGCCACAAAGCACTGGAGGAACTGTTTGCTCGCAGAAGTCAGGTCACAGTTCAGGAGTTGGATGTAGAGACCCAAACCTCACAAACAACTCCCTTCCTGAGCAATAAATCCCATCTAAACTTGTCCAGGGCACTGAGCTGGATGTGAATTCCCTCACAAAACAACTTTGTAGGTCCTTTCTTACAAGCCCTTCCCACAGCTCTGACTTGCTAATGGCTTTTTTGGCACAGCAAACACCTGTGGATGCCATCCCTGGAAGTGTTCAGAGCCAGGCTGGAAGGGCTTGGAGCAACCTGGTCCATTGGAAGCTGTCCCTGCTCATGGCAGGGTGTTGGAACTAGGTCATCTTTAAGGTCCTTTCCAACACAAATTGCGCTGTGGTTTTATGATTATTCAATGTTTTATTCATCTATTCAGGAAATACAATCCAAGCAACTGTAGTGGTACCATGAGTCACTGCAGACACTGGAGAGAAGGCAGGATAAGTCCAAGTCAAAACATTGAGCCAAAAACACCTGAGCAGTGCTCTCCTTACAAATACCCACCATGGGATATTCACCAAAGGCAGAATCCACGCCAGCATCCCTTGAGAACTTTGTGACTGGGGTCCTGAGTTGTTATAGGTTGTCCTTTTTTTGTGCTCTAGAGAGAAATCAAGCAGGAAGGAAAGAGTGTTTGAAACTAGAAGGAAATGCCAGCAGTTCTTGCTGTGTGTTTTAAATTCTTTTGGAGTGTCACAGCACTCTGCCAATCTGTGCCATTCCCAACCAGGTATCTAAGATTTCACTAATAAAGAAGTGCAACACGTCCTCTACCATTCTTTAGCAACACAAGGCTCCCCAGATTTTGGAACTGAAGTTTCACAGACAATCAACTGTCTAAAAATCTCCCAGGTGTTATTTTGCAATATTAACCTAAAGGAATATGACAATCTCTGATTAGAAGATTAATTTTTATGTAATAACCTGATAAAAATCTTAAGTTAAAAAAACTTTTTAAAAAGGTCTTTTTGGCTGCCTCTATTTTTTAGATAAACATACAAGTCTCTTAGAGAAGATCACATCACATTACTACATTACCTACCTTAGCCACAGCTGGCATCTATTCTTTCTGCAGAAGCAACAATACAAACAATACAAACAAAACAGAAAAACTAAAGAACATAAAAAAAAAAAAAAAAAAAAAAAAAAAAAAAAAAAAAAAAAAAAAAAAAAAAAAAAAAAAAAAAAAAAAAAAAAAAAAGAGGGGTGGGGGGAATGGATTGCTTAAGAGAGACATATAAAATTCTTAAATAATTTAATTTTATAAAGAAATTAGGAAAAGAAAGCAAAAGCCTGCAGAAATCCTTCAAACAGGGAAGCTGCAAAATTTCCATCAGCAGAGATATTTAAGGAAAGGTCGGACTGGCATGGTTTGAACTAAAGTCAATACCCTCTTGACAAAATGGCTTGACCAAAAGTCTTTTCCAGCCCAGCATTTTCTACAGCATTCTCACCCTCTTCAGCTCTTCTATGCCAATCACAAAAGCTGAAGCTGCACAAAGGGAATTTTGCATGCTTGATTTTGCGCAGAGCAATGGGTTTCTCCGTGTCAGACCTGCAGGAACCAGCAGAGTATGTTTTCTGTGGCCTCACTTTCTGTTTCCATTGCCCAGATCCTCATGCTGTTCTGGGCTGGGTGACTGCCTTAACCATGAACTTCTGAGTTCGATGCCACAGAGGCACTTTCCTAGAGGGAAAGGAGTTGTGTGCAGGCTGTAAAACGGGATTTTTGCTTTGCTCTTCATGTAAGAGTTTAGAGATAAAGACTAGGTACATTTTTTTTAAAACAAAGTGGATAATGTTCTTTTGTTATTTTCTGCACATGGAAGAACTCTTGTGACAGGGAATGACCTAAACAACAACCAGACAGAGAGCAACAATCTTTAAAAATGTTAAATATTATAAATTGCTTTAATTTATGCAACCCATGCTGCTATTCATCAAGTAGCATCTCTTTTTCCTTTCTCTTTCTCCTCCCTGCCCCTGAAGCTACCCTGTAATTAAGGAGGGGTCACCTAGTTGCCCAGGTTTACTGGGTTAGATCCTGACCAGACACATTTACACTCAAAATCAGGTGTGCAGTGAGCCTCAAGTGTTTAATCAGTTTAATCAGTGTTTAATACTGTGTTCAAGCTCCTTGCTCTTATCAGAGGTGGCCTGTAAACATCCCACTTCACCTTCAACATGGTCATTTAGAAATTAAACCATCTTGAGCAATCGTTTATTAATATTTTTATTGTTAATATCATCTCTTTGTTTTTATGAAATCATGTTTGTGTATAATTTTCATGCTTATGAAGCTTGGCAGACCTTCACAAGGATTTGGCTGAGGCACAAGTGGCTTTATCTGTCCCTAGTGGGTACTTTTTCTCCTTTGCTCTCACACCTTCTCTTCACTGGTTTCAGATGCTGTTTCATGTTTCTTATTTCTGCTTTTTTTTATTCCTACAGATCCCCACCAGAGTCCTGACCCTCTCATGAGAATCCCTGGTGCTGCAGTGATGAAAATTCCTCACGCAAAGCTCAAGAACTCCCCTCCTGCTGGGCAGCTTTGCTGTTGGCCATTCATAATTTCCAGGAGTGCTTCAGTACAGCAGAAGAGCTTGGGAATGAGAAGCAGGCACAGAAAAAGCTCTGAAGTGTGGAGGGCACAACCTGCTGCAGAAGGCATCTCAACTGGGAGCTCTGCTCACTCATCATCAAACCCCTGGTTTGCTTCCAGAGCCTGGTCTCCAAACCTTTGCCCATCTGAGGACTGGCCCAGCCTCTGTGGCAGTGGCCATTTCTGCTCAGGAAAAAAAGAAACACAGCTGGGAAAGAACAGCCCAAGAGTGGGAAGCGATCCTTGGAGGTGTTCAGAAGGTGTGTGTGGTGGGCTTGGCAGTGCTGGGTTAACAGTTGAACTTGGTGGCTTTAGAGGTATTTTTAAACGATTCTGTGGTCCACTTTCTTCACCAAGATAACATCTGTGAAGTCTCTGGGGCTGTGACGCACCTCAGACCCTGGTGGCAATAAGGACTCAGGAGAATCTGGAGTTCTCCCAAAACTGCAAAACATTAAGTAGATTAGAGAGAAAACATGCCCTGTCTTTCCTGCTGCCACCATGCGGGTGTCAGCATGCTCTCCTGTAGCTTGTCTTACAGAGTTTGGGGATAAAATGGGAAGCTCTTATTGCACTCTTTCATAATTATTTCTATATCATTCAACACACAGAGATGAGGGAAAATATAGATTTTTGGTTTTTTGCCTCACAAACCAAAACAGCCACAGGAATTTTGCTGCTTCCCAAGATGACAGGAAAAATCAGAGACATCTCGTTGTGCATGAGTCTGTTCTACTGTGCATTTCAATTACTCTTGTCGTTGAAAACATCTTATCATGTATTTACTGAAGAATCAACATCTCCGCTTGCCCGACCCCAAATTTCCCTTTCCTATCCTTAATCAGTACAGCTGGCAAAAACAGTCCTGATTATTTTCCATAAGATCTGATATTGATTTGAACAAAATGCCTGAGGAGGCGCTGAATTCAGAAAGTGAAAATCAGCACCAGATAGGAATTACATCCCTTTTCTACTGCACAAGGAAATGTGCAGAGAAGGAGGTTGAAACAGGGGAGGAATCAGAACACTGAAGTTTGTCTTTTTCTACAGTACAGAGACTAAAGCCCTGTGCAGTTGCCAGAGACATTCAATCTCATCTTTCAAAACACCTTTGCCAGGAGGAAAAGTTCTGCTTAAATAGAGAGATGTAATTACACTAAATTGTGCAGAGGTAAATGAGACTCACTCATGCATGTGGGTCTTAGGAGAAGAAAATGGGGCAGATTCTGTGGTTTCCATGGGATTAGCCTCCTGTCAATCAATTTGATCTGAAAAGCTGGGCTGAGCAGTCTATCTGGCTTTTATTATTATAGCATCAGGAAATTGTAGGGACTTGAGAGGCTACCCACAAACCAAAAAACACTTCTACAATTCTCAGACACTTTTGCAGCCTTTCAACGAAATATGGGGATTTAAAGTGGCTGCCTTTTGGTGTGCTGTACATTTTCTGAATTTTGTTGTAAGTGCCTCCAATTGATTAAATGAGCTGCTTTTATTTATTTTTGTCTTCAAGTCCTGCCTTTTTACCACCATCACTACCTGCAATTTTTTGAGAGTTGAGGAAAGTGGAGACATCTTCTCTGTGACTAGCAGTTTGTGATCCAGAGGGGGATGAAACACTAATGGATCTCCTGAGGAGCAGAGAATGAGGGATTGTGCTGTACAACAGGAAGTAGAAGAAAACATAAAGGGTAGGTTAGTCATAAAATGACCAAATTCAGGTACAACAGTAAAGGCTGAGCTGTTGAAGGCAATGCTGGTGGGACTGCAGAGACAGGAACTGGAGGAGTGGAATGGTTATTTTTCTGAGTGCTTGCCTCCATGCTGTTGTTTTCTTTAAATGAATCTCTATGTAAATAAATAGATCCCTAAATCATTAATTTGTGTAGGAGGGGGTTCTGATCTCTGTGCATATGCAAACACAAGCACATGGATCAACCATTTTATTCCAGGCATTGGAATTGAGGCATCAGAAGGAGGTGAACAAGTGAGGAAAGAGTACAGGAGGTCCTGTCAGAAGAAGAGTCCATAATTTTTCTTTGAACAGAGATACAACACAGATAAGTGTGGACAGAGTTTAGGAAACTTAAGGACAGGCCTGAGCAAAATCTCTACCTTTCATATTTCCAGAGAGCTGGAAGTCAATACAAATAACCTTTCAATTTACCTTCAGGAATACAAAAAAAATGCTGAATTTGTGAGAGATGAAGCACCTGCAGGGAGCTGGAGAGATATGGAATCTCAGCAAACATAAGCACAGGAGACCCCTCTGAGCTTGGCTCTGGAATTTGCCTCTGGATAACAACTTGGGAGAGATGCAAGACATTATAATCTGTGATTTCCTCTGTAAGCCAGGACTGAGTGAAAAAAACTAGCTGGTGTCCTAGAATCATGCCAGGCATCTCCCCATCCAAACCTCATAAAATCTCAGATGGACATCAGGACAGGTTTTCTCTGGTTTTCTCCTCAGCTGGTCCATTTTCTTGTCTCCTTCTCTGCATATGGCTGGGCTCAGATAGGTAATTCAGGCTCTTCTCTGTCTATCCTCAAAGCTTTCTGAATCACAGCCTTTGCCTGATCTTTGAAGCTGCTAAATTTAAGCAAGAGCTGCTGTTTTTCAAGCTCTCTTGTGTCTATTAGCTCTCTGTAGGCTCACAGCTCTCAGACTCCCCTGAACTTTTGTTGCAAAAACACCAGTCCCTGTGACTTTCATCCATGGCACTCTGCTAACAAAGGCAAATGTGGTACCCTAAAACAGGTTTGTTTTTTGTCCCTGGAAACCAGAAAAGGGAAAAAAATGCCTAATTAAGAGTAAGGTGAAGTTATTTTCATTCCTTTGTTTTTAAACTTAATGAAGTCCAGGGAAAAGAGAAACTACAGAAATACAAAGTGAGCAACCTACTTCAGTGGAAACTGTCTCTGACCACCACAGGAGGTTGGAACTAGATGAGCTTTAATGTCCCTTCCAACTCAAACCATTCTATGATTCTACAACAGCTCTGTCATGACTGAATGCCACACTACCAGGATAGAAAAAAAAGAGAAATAAGACACAGGTCTGAGTTACTGCAGCTCCACAAGCTGTAGGTCACTCACTGACAAAAAATGTTTACATTGACACAATTCTCTTCACTTGCCATATGTCAAAGGAAGTCCCTGTGAGTGATAACCTGTGCAGCCAGTGCAGGGTGAACTCACTTGCCTTGGTAGCTCCACTTCCTGAAGGGGACTCCAGGACTCCAAACTATTGAACATACTGATACAACGAAATTTGGCTCCCAGATAATTTCCTGGAAGTCATAGAAGAAAGAGTAACAACATCAAAATGATAATCACAAGCCCACTGTCTACTTTTTTATTTCTCTTAAGGACCAAGTGGGAACCCAACAGAAAAAACATGAAACACATGATGCAAACAGGCCTGTCTGGATGCTGCTGGTACTGCAGGCTTTTTTCCCACAAGCTGTTCTATTTTCCTGACAGAGTGCAAATGCTCTCTGCCTTTCTCAGAGCCTTAATGCATCACATACCTGCAGCAGCAGAGTTTCCCTGGGATAAGTCCCTTTGCTTGGCTGTACAGCTCAGGTTGCAGATTGTTTTAGATTAATGGAGCCTGTCACTTCTACAGTAGCAGCTGTTACTCACAAAATTGGACATTTTCCAGCTAACCACTGCTCTGAACAGAAGAGTAAATAGAGACCATTTAGCAGAGGCAAGAAGCTCAGCAGTGCTGGAGGATCAGGACTGTCACAGGTGACAGGTGTCCTCTGAGTGGGGAGTAAGGTCAGGCAGCAGCAGAGTCCCCCCATCTGCTGCTTCTTCAGCACTAATTGTCAGCCTTATGCTTTACATTGCTGATTGCCTCGGGTTAGATCAAGCCCTGACGTCTCTCATCTGGAATAAGCCTGCGGAAAAGAGAACAGAAATGTCTGAAAGATGTTTGCAAGCTGTTTATCCAAGCAGACAGACACTGGAGGAGTTCACCTCGGGAAAGGTGTTAGCCCTCCCAAAAAGAGCTTTCAAAAATAGGTTCAATGAGCTGCTGTAAGGTGACAGCTCTGTTTGTTAACATTTCCATGGAACAAGGAGACAGCTTCAATATTCCTCTGTTTCTCGTGAAACACTGAGCTGCTAAAAGTTGCTGAACTGTCCTGTTAAAAAACACTGATACATTGAAATGGTTGAAAAATCAATGATCCAGCCATATGCTTATCTGGGTAGATATTATTTAAATGTCATGAAAAATCGTTAAATCATTAAATCATGGAATGGATTGGGTTGGAAGGACCTTGAAGATCATCCAGCTCCAAACCCCTGCCATGGACAGGGACACCTTCCATTAGACCAGGTTGCCCCAAGCCTCTTCCAACCTGGCCTCAAACACCTCCAGAGATGGGGCATGCACATAATAATAATAATAATAATAATAATAATAATAATAATAATAATAATAATAATATAGTAGTAGTAGTAATAGCAGTAGTAGTAGTACTCCATTATCAATATGAGGATCTAGAACTCACCCACTGTGAACGACATTACTCACTTCAGACCATTTTTTTGTCAGGCACATCACAGCAGAACAACTCTGGAAACATTCCCCAGGAAAGCCCAGAGATAAGAGGTGATGGCAGTGCTCTTGTTCCAGCACAAGCAATGAATATGTGGCAGAAATTGCCAACTGAGGAACTCAGAATCTCAAGGTCATCTCATTCCAAGCCCCTGCCATTGGCAGGGACACCTTTCACTACACCAGGTACTCAGAGCCCCATCCAGCATGGCTTTGGACACTTCCAGGGATGTGGAGTACACAACCTCTCTGGGCAACCTGTGCCAGGGCCTCAACACCCTCACAGTAAAGGATTTCTTCCTAATATCTGATCTGAACCTGCCCTCCTTCATCTCAAGGCCATTGTCCCCTGTCCTATCACCACATGCCCTTGCCAAAAGTTGCTCTCCAGCCCCCTTTATGTACTCCCAAAATCCCAAAATATCAGTGCATGCTACAGAGCCCATCCCTGGCCAAAACTGGATTTTCACATCAACTATTATGTCCTTCATGAGAAGAAATGAGAAAAAGATGAGAGTAAATGAGCAAAACAGGAGAAGAAATATCTATGAGCTCCATTTTTAAAGGGACACAGTACCCTCAAGCAATGCTCAGGTCTGGGCTTTGTTTTTAAAAGTATTGACTGAAAGGCAGTGCCTGTGGGAAAGGGAATGCTGATGCATTTCTTTATTTGTCAGACAATGCAGGGTTAAAAAAAAGCTTCATTATTCTCCTATCTACTATATATCGAACTGAATCAGGCCCAGCAAATACATAGAATTTCATCATCATAGTTTTTGGTATCTTTTCTATTTAGTAGTGAGGCATTACCAAAAAATCCCTAAAATCAGATACTGATTTCAAAAAGGTTGACGCTGACAAAATTGTTTTCACAGGCTTGCACTAAGATAAACACCCCAGAAGGCTGCTGCCATCTGATCTTCAAGGCACTCCCTGGCAAACAAACCCCTTTTTCTCTCTCATGAGGGTTTGTTTGAGTGCCTCCCAAGAGAGGTCAGAACTGATGTGTGAAGGGTGCAGCCACACCACACACCTGGGGAGTGACCTGCTGTGCTTCCTCAGCTCCCTGCCTGCCAGTGCCAGAGCTCTGTTCTCTCACACAGCAGATTCCCTTTGCTTTATTAGCTGGAACTCAGCCCTGCATGAAACACAAAGAAATGAACTCCCAGGCCTTTTTTTTCTCCTCCTTTTTCAGTGCCTATACTCTCATGCCAGCTAATTTAGAGGGGAAAATGTGCTGCGTGCAAAGGGAGGTGATTCTCCTTTCACTTCAGAGCACTTCCAATTTCTTAATTTAAGCTGCATTTGCATTGAGCATCTCAGTGCAACCTCACAGACACAAACAGGAGAGCCCCCACCAGCACTCCTGCTCTGTCATCACCATCCTCTCAATTAGACATCAGCTCATCACTTGGTGAAAACATGTTGGTTTTATGACTTTTCTGTGACCTACCATACTCTTTGCAAGACTTTATATCAAGCTATAGGCAGTGTCTTACACATAAATGTGTGGGTGGCAGTAAGATCTCCAGTACTATAAAGAAACATAATAGACACTGCAGATGGAAATTCCTGTTACATCCACATCCCAGAAAATCTCTGATGCACCATCCATAGAGCTGTTTCCCAAGTCAACAGACCTTGGCAAGTGCTTCTGCTGCCAGGTAGAGGAAAATGAGACAGCATCAGTCAGGAAAAGGCCATGGCAGCATGATAGCTCAGCCATAGAGCAGAGAGAGCAAGGGGGAATCTGCTCTTCTTATTTTCCCTATCCTGCTGGGGCTGTCCTGCAATGGTGAGTGATGACTCCACAATGGTATCCACACATTTGCTCCTGTTTCACTGTTGTGAAGACAAGCAGCTCTGGGAAAGAGTGGGTGACAGGAGCAGTGTGGGCAGGAAATGAGGGAGGAGGATTTGGAGAGACAAAGAATGCTAATGTGCAGCTGGAGAGGGATGTGGTCATCATGAAACAATGATAGAGTGAAAATAAAAAAAAAAAAGAGAAAGGAGGAAAAAAATCCAAAACTCCTATGCTTTCATAATTTAACCAAAGAATCCTGAGGACACTTTGAAAGCAATGTCCTTGTCAGGTCAGTGTCCAGTAGACCCCTTTATTAAAGCCCATCAGCAGCATTGCCATCTGCCCTGTTTCCACTGAATGTGTCACCAGAAATTTAAACTTGCAGCCTCTGCAGGGATCTACTGTCGTTTGGACTCACTGCACGGTGGGAACAGAGGGGACACTGAGCTTGCTCCATCCATAGGTACTTCCATGCCTTCATCTTTCTGCTCTCAATCCCTTCATTCCTCTCTCTCTCTACCCCTTCATCCCTCCCAGGGAAAGCAACAGGGACAAGGCTTGGCTGGGCCTGCCCTTCTGTTGGGATTCTTTGGAGGAACACATCCTTCCTTAGTCTCATCAGACACGTCTCTCACTGCTGCACTTTATTCTCTAATGGGGATGAGATAGAAAAAGACTGAGCTCCAAATTCTCCTATAGAGCGAGTTCAAAGCAAACACAAGAGAGTTCATGAAGCCAGGGAGCTCTTCACCACAGGATGCTGTAGGTGCTGACAAGTGGTGACTTTTCATGGGTATGTTCATGCCAAGAGAGCCACCAATTCTACAAAATACAAAGAATCCACTCCAGTCAGGAAATCTCTGAACAAGTGATTGGATGCCAGAAGAATAATTAAGTGAAATATGTTTACCTTGTATCATACCTGGTGTCGCCCTGGGCACTGCCAGAGACAGGACATGAAGCTACACAACCAATACAGCCTCTCTCATGTCCTGTCATCCCAGGACCTGTTCCATACTCCATGGAAGCAATATCTTCTCTTCCCTTGAGTAAACACACAACCCTTCCCTCCAACAGGCAGCTTTTGGTTTTTGAGTATGACCAACACCATCCCAACCCCTTTAACATCAGTGTCATGCCAGTCCCTCAGACTCTGCTTCCCAAATTGACCCTGCACTTCCAGCACCATTTCAATCACTCACAGTCTCCAGGGACTATGACACCAGCTCTGCACTGATCCCAGTAATGCTTCACTCCTTCTGCCTCAGGCTCCCCACCAAGAACTTCTGATTCCCAAAGTCAAGTTTGGGAGATGGAAGGAAGGTGTAAAAGCAGGGAGAAGTGATTTGGGAAAGGAAGGGTAAGTTAAATAAATCCACAAAACCAGCAAGATGCCTTCTTTTGTGCTACTTTAAAGTCTGTACTGTTTTTTACACCTAGCTTACACTTTTTTTTCCAGCCATCAGTGCCAACATACCCTCAGAAAAGATCCCTTTAAAGCTTTCTTTGCCTTATAAAATGCTATTTTTGTTGTGAGGTGTGATGAGTACCTAAAAAATCTCTTGTACCCCTGTCAGAGACAGAAGTCTATCTAAGGAAAAGGTCCTTTCTTAGGAAACAGCATGAGCTCAGTCCAAAATATGTCTATCACACATAATTGCTTCCCATAACTTGGACTTAGTCTTGGCAGTTGTTGGCCAAAAGCACCTTGTGTAAAGGGGAAAAGTGCAATATTTACAGGTTGGCTCAGGGCATCTCATTTAACAGTTCACAAACTATTTGTGTTTTTCTTGCCCACAGATTTACCGCCCCCCCCACTTCCTCAGACAAACGTGTCTGCAGGCAATACAAGTGCTAAGATTGACCAAATGCCATTGACTCGATTCTCGTGCCAGAAGGGAGGTGTAATATACACCCAGTACCCATTAAAGCACAGAAATTTCATCAGTCCTACCCTAGGGTTGCAGCATCTTCCTGCAGACTCATAAAAAACTGTTTGGTCTGGTGACAAACATCACCACAGCAGAGAATCTGCCTTTTCATGCAGCATTGCTGGGCATGGCTCCTCTTTTCATTTTGTGCAAATGGCTCTTTATTAGGTTTCTGTGATCCTGAAACTCCACCAGGGAGGTGTGTGTGTTGAGAGAGAGCAGGGGACAGGCAGGCCACCCTGATTAATAGGACAATGATGAATTGTGTCCATGACCTGAGTCATTATTTGTGTTTTTTCACCTCAATCTGAGAGCTGCCTCAGCAGAGCAGCCGCTTGGTCAGGGCACTGCCAAGTCACAGAGCTCTGAGAGATGCACTTTCACATGCAGGAACAGTGGTTATTTTTCCTTTGTGTCACATTTCAGGGCTCTGTGTTGTTCTCCCTGCGGCAGGAGAGGGAGGTGAGACCCTGCTGGCAGAGGTAAGATCACACACAGGTCCATGCTCAGAATATTTATTTAACAGGACAAGAGTGAGGAGAGGCAGTACAGGACATGCAGATCAAGTATCACCCACAGAGGTTGCAGAGGTTGTCATCACAAGCTTGACAACTTGTTAACAGCTTTCCTGGCATGCTCTGACTACAGAGGCATCCCTGTTCTGCATCCAAGCCTTTGGCCACTGTGGTCTGCACTGGAAAAGTAAAAAGCACCCAGGCTTGGGCACTGATTTATCACTGACTGGACCACTTCCATCTTGGAGCAAATTTCAAGCCTTTCAAGGAGGTCTTTCCCAGGCAGTGTCTAAATATCATTTGAGGAGCAGCACAAGCCAGGGACTGCTCCCAAAGGGCATCCCAAAGGATGAATTGCCCTCTCCAAGTAAGGATGTTTAATCTTACACATGCCAACCTGCCTGTCCTCAGGACCAAGGAATGGACTTTGCCCCTTATTTGTTCATAAAACCTTGTCATAGAAACCAGATTCTAGACACATGAATATTATAGCCCAGTGGTATTTTGGAGAGAAAACAAAGAGAAAAAAATATAAGCAAATCTTCCTCCACACATGTAAAGACTTTTGTCCACTGCAGCAAACTGCAAAGAGACAGCTGGTCATCTGTGACCACTGAAGGCCACCTCTTCCCAAAATACCTTCCAACTGGAAATTAGGACCATGACAGGAACTTGAGATGAGATAAAGAGGATGCTATTGTCCATTCATCCCAGGTCTGGGGAGAAGAGTATCCACCACTGATACTGGAAGAAACACTGGAATGCTGATGGCTCAAACATTCATGGGGAAGCTGCTGATGTTCAAAGAACCTCAGGTGTGCACAGCCCACCTTAGATTTCAGTTGGTGTTGAGCAAGATAAGGAAAGAGGCAAACCAACATCCACCTGAAACTCTCTGCCTCAGGAGAGGTACTTGGGCATTCCCACCTGAATCTGAGTGGATATCAACCCACTAGGGTTGGTATTCCTGGGATTTCTCCCAACACTTGATGAGTCTGGTCTGTGATCATCAATTTGATCAACGGATATTGAAACTGTTTGTGAGTCCTACAGGTGGTGAGATCTTTCCACTTCTATCTTTTGCTTCTCTTATATGTTTTTGAAAGTGGTATC
Organism: Sialia sialis; assembly: GCA_009812075.1. NCBI lineage: Eukaryota > Metazoa > Chordata > Aves > Passeriformes > Turdidae > Sialia > Sialia sialis. Next base: position 2,545,873 of record VRYO01001463.1, read on the forward strand.
TTTATGCTTTGATATTGTCATTTTACTACAGATAACAATTAAATGGGTCCATACCCATTTTTCTGCACCAACAAATTGTTCTACCATAAACTCTAGATGTGTATATTTACAAACACTGATCAGTCAGAGTTGTTTCACTCTAATCTCTCCCAAGGGATTTATGAACAAGAACCTGGGTTACCCTGGCTTTCTGTGACACATGTCCAACAGTTCTATAGATATCCAGTGTTTGCCTTCTGTGCTCCTTTCACTGCAAAAGCAAGCAGAATTTTAAAAAAATAGGGTAACAACTCTTTCCAAATTACATGCTGTGGATTTGGCTAGTTTGGTGAGATATCACTGCTTTGTAGAGAGAAAAAATGTTGACTTTTTTGGCTTTATGTTTATATCTTCATTAAAGTTTTAATTTTCCAAATGAGCCTCAGCCAGTACAAAGTCATGGTTTTTTTACAGGGTTTTGAGTCCAGGACGAAACAGACGTTTCAGTACACTGCCTCTGCTTCACTGCAGTGGCTGGAATTAAATTCCCAGATTTCTCCAAATTGAAGGATCTGGAATTTTCAAAGAATAACTGCTTCATCAAGAACAGTTGCTTATATGAATTAATTAGAGCTTTGGGACATGGAATTCCAACATGAAAGAGAAAGAAATCCAGCCTTTGCTGGAGGGCTAATGGAAGAGTTAATGACTCCGACAAGGTCAGTTCTGGGCTCCAGCCTTTGCTGGAGGGCTGCAGTGCCTGAGGGAAGTACCAAGAGAATGTGAATATAGACAAAAATATCTTGTCTCTTGATTTCTTTATCAAGTCAAAGATTTATTTTGATAAGATCTGCTGCTCTGACTTTCTTGTATGGATGAGGATGGGCTTTGCACCACTGCTATGAATTTTATGAGAGGAGATATGTCATAAGTTACATGATGCCCTGTGAGTCAAGCAGCTCTCTCCAGTCAAACAACTTTCCAGCAAAGGAGTAGGAGCAGTTCACAGTAAAATCCACTGGCCCTTGTCTCTTTACCCAGATCTGTGGGATTTTTGGCTTCTTTGCCTGTATTCAGACATATGCACCTGCCTAACATGATGCAAGAGCAGCTGTACTGACCATACTTCAATGGGGTGACTCACACACTTGCTCCTGAAAGGCTGAGATTTGCATTAGTAGGAATTTTAGATTTTTGGTGGCCGTATTCATCTAATAAATTAGACATTTCTGACCAGTGTTTAATTGTGGATCAAGCTTCCAAAAGACATTCAAAAATGTGTATTAATAAAATAGTCTGGAGCTATACAGGACATAAAGGGAAGCTTTAAAAATGTGAAATCAAGCCCACAAACAGGATTTCAGAAAGAGAAGTAAATAATTAATTCCTTTTCCTTTCACGAGTAAGCAAACAGGTGGGAAATGATGCAGAGGCTTCAAAAGGAAAAATGAAGCTGTGCTCCTTAGGAATAAGCTGTGAGATCCATTCAGATGTGTCTCACTTGTTCATCAAACAGAGGCAACCCAAAAAGCTGGGTGAAAACCTGCTCTGTTGGATGCAGCTTTGGGAATTCCCCCTTTCTCTTTCATCTGGGGTTTCTTGTTTTTCTTGCAGGAGACATGGGTGACCTTTCCCCATCTCCTTTCCACATCAATGCTGTGGAGCTGAATGTGAGCCGGCACAAACTGGGTTTACCAAGAAGCTTTCCACCTCATTGCTGGGGACTTCTCTGAAGATTGCCAGATGCTGTGAGTGACCATTGCTCTTCATGGCAAAAAATATCCTCAAACAGAGCCTTTGCTGGCATAAATTACCAGTTTGCAGCATATGAGGACTTGCCTCTAGTTTGGTCACTCAAAGGTGGCACTTCAAGCCATTTCTGATGCTCTGTGTCGCCTTGAGAGGTGTGAGCAGCCATCTCTGCTTTTCCTCTGATCATAATTTAGAGGGGAACTTGCAGTGTTCAACAGGTCCAAAGGCTGGGATATGGAAACCTCAGAGCAAAAAACTTTTTCCATACATCTCAGACTCTCTCAGCTGAGAAAATGGAGGTTTTTAAAGAGCAAGAAGTGTTTCAGATTAGGAATAGTAGTATTAAATGCTGGTGAAAAAGGAAGGTATAACTCCTAAGTGGTCCAGATCTTGCTCACACAACTCAAGTTTCCATGTTGATCAGGCAACTCACAGCTGCCTTCTTTCTTAGTAGCTTGAACTTAGTAACTTCTTTCTTACTTGCTAGGGGAACCATGAATTTGACCTACCAGTCACATTGACTGCACAGAAACTCTTTCTCAATCCTCACACTTTTCTGAGACCATCCAGTAGAAGCCAAATTACTATATCTGGTAGTGTTGAAAGCACGTGAAAGTTATGCACAAAACTTTAACGTGTGCTGAGGGTTGAATCTTTTTCTTGATCGTGGTGGGATTTCTTGTAGTCTTCTTAATTTCTAATTTTAAAAATGCATTTCTATAAAGGGCACATGTCATACCAAATTCTCAACAAAAAGCATATCTTTAGGAAACTATTCATTCATACAGCATTGGGCAGGGATAAGATTATCTCACACCTAAGAATATCTCTGGTACATTTAAAGCACAATAACTATTGATTCTCTTGCACAAACAGAAGAGTAAATATGACTGAGATGATTTCACTGCTTTGAAAATTCCAGAAAGGAAGAAAAATAAATAAATTCAAACCAGACAAGCATGTGTTTTGTCAGATGAAATCAGGAGGGAACAATATGTACTTTCTGAAAACATAAGAGAGCCTTAAATGCAATGAAAAGATTCATTTGTTTGGCTTTAAACAAAAGGAAACACTAAAGGCACAGTTGCATCCACTGATAGTCGCTCTCTGGGCAGATGTGGTTTGCTAGCTTTCTCCAGTTATGTACAACACATTGAAAGGAAACTTAGGAAGAGTAAAACAGGCAGTTTAAGAGGAAAAAACAAATAACTGAGTAGTCTAAGAGCAGGAGTGTCAGCAGCTATTGTCTTTCTGAGTGCCAGAAAGGCATCTGAAGGTTGCTAACACCAGCAGTGACGCCCCACAAAGTGCAGTGTGGCAGTCCTGTGTGAGCACTGAATGGGCTGGGTTGGAAGGAACCGTAAAGATTCTCTAGTTCCAACCCCCTTCTATGGGCAGGGACACTTTCCACTAAACCAGGTTGTTCAAAACCCCACCCAGCCTGGCCCTGAGCACTTCCAGGGTTGGGGCAGCCACATTTTCTCAGGGCAACCTGTGCCAGGACTCACCATTCTCCCAGGAAAGAATTTCTTCCCCAAAGCTTATCTAAAACTCTCCTCTTTCAGTTTAAACCCATTCTCCCTTGTTCTGTCCCTCCATGACTTTGTCAGAAACCTCTTTCCAGATTTCTTGTAGCCCACCCGGGTATAGAAAGGCTGCAACCAGGTCACGTAGTAGCTTCGAGTTCTGGATTCAAAACAAGGTTTCCTAACCCTGAGTTTAATTACAGAGCAACTTCTTGAGTTGGACCTTTGTCTGGTGAGCTGGGGCAGCAGTTGCTTTGCAGGAGATACATTTATCTTCCAAGATTGCTGAGTGGACACTATCCACTTTACTCCAGGTCTCACACAACTACAGACACAAGGGAGAGTGAAAAGCAAGGTCCTGATGTACAGTCTCTGTGCCCAGGGTGTCCAGGGAGACCAAGCAACTGAACTGGTTGATGGATTAAGGATGTGCTTATGGCCAGTCATGGCCTCCTCTAGATACCTTCTCCCTAGGGCAAGTGTGCCTGTACTCCCATCACAGCCCCACTATGCCCATTTAGGGCTGATAATCATGTTCTTTCCCAAAAATACACTGCATTGTTGCTTCCCTGTCTGGCAGCTTCAGTGAAGCACTGAGGAAGCAGCCGCCACATAAATTCCTGAAAGAAAAGGTTATGCAAATATTTCATTTCCACAGCAGCAGGCTTTGACCTCAGGGCAACCTCTGTGGCTGTGTTATCTCTGCTAAGGCCTTCCAACTATGCTCAGATCTGGCATGTGAGATTAATAGTCATGTAAAGGGGTTAGCGTTTGTGATGAAATATTGTTGAAAGGCATCACAGTGATTCCACTGACTCAAGAGAAAGGAGTCTTGCTATGCAGCTTCAGTTTTGCCAGTGGGATGATTTCATTCCAACTCCTTCAGGATTAAAAGGGTCTTTATGCAGTGCTCTTACATACAGCTGCTCCAAGGCAGAAGGTACCCAGTTTTCAGTAAATAGATGTACAAGGGAAGCAACCATATTTGTGTAACCGGACTCCTTAAAAGGCTGAGAGAATTGGGATTGTTGAGTCTGAAAAAGAGAAACTCTGGGGAGACATTGGAGCCCTTTCCAGTATGTGAACGAGTCTCACAAGGAATGTGGAGAGAGGCATTTTACAAGGGGACATAGTGACAGAACAAGGGGAAATTGCTTTAAGCTGATAAATGGTTGATTAGGGTATTAGGATATTAGATATTAGGAAGAAGTTCTTCCCTGTGAGGGTGGTGAGGCACTAGCACAGATTGCCCAGAGATGTTGTAGATGTTGCAACCCTGGAAGTGTTCAAGGCCAGGCTGGATGGGGCTTTGAACAACCTGCTTTAGTGAAAGGTGTCCCTGCCAATGGTAGGGAGCTGGAACTCAATGATCCCTGGGATGCTGGACACATCTCCCCAGTTGGCAATTTCTGCCACAAATTCATTACTTGTGCTGGGACAAAAGTACTGCCATCACCTCTCATCTCTAGGCTTTTCTGGGTAATGTTTCCAGAGCTGTGCTGATGTGATGTGGCTGACTATGGTCTAAATATGGTCTAAAATGAGTAATGCCCTTTATAGCAGGTCAGTTCTAGACCCATATATTAAACTATGTATTAAACACTTATGGGAACAAAAGTGGTGACCAAAATCTAGTACAATCAGAGATCAGTTATTTGGCTCAGGGCCAGCACACAGTATCAATTTTCTATCATTAGGGACTTCTTCTGACAGAGGTGTGATCCTTACATTTAACGACTTTTGATAAAACTTTTTTCCACCCACTTTTAATTTATCCATGGCTCTTCTACTGCCTCCAGACTTCTGACATTCTCCCTTACCTATTGCAATAAATTTAAAATATTCTTGAAAACAAAAAACAACATGAAGAAATGGAAGAAAAATATGATTTGATGTGCAAACATTGAGATTTTGAGATTTCTCTCTCTCTCTCTCTCTCTCTCTGTCCCTCTATTCATCTGATTTTCTGTAGACTCTTCTTTTACTGGACAAACACTCTCTCCTTTGTCCCTCATTGTGGATATGTCCTTGGAGCCAGGCCCTCATAGACATTTGAGCACATTTAGCTTTCCTCTCCAGCTTTGGTTTACCTGTTTCCTGTTAAGTCCTGCAATCTCTCTTCATTGAAACAGGCGACTGGAGAGGAAAGTGACTCTCTGCATGTGTTATCTCCGGCACTTGGCCAGCTAAATAGCCTCAGGAAAGGGCAACTCCTTCATTTCCCACGACTCTGTACATCACCTAGTGTGAAGTGTATCTCCTGTTGGTCCCGATGTTTGATCCGTCCTTTGATCTGCAGGTGTCTATACTGGATACAAACAATTACATGGTATAGGAGTATTGCTCATTATGGTGTGTCACCTTCTGGTTTAGCAGTAATTTCTGAACAATCTGGGACAAGAACAGGCCATGACTGACCTACAAATGCTTTCTCCTATGAAGTTATATTTTTGTTGTCCCTACTGTCCTTCCCTATACCTTCTGTAGTTCACCCTCTTTTAAGAAGTGTCCACACAGTTTTCAGAATTATAACAAAATTCAAATGAGAAAGAGCCTCAAGAAATCCTCCTGTCCAAACCTCTGGTCAAAAAAGAGCTTTGAGATTAGATCTGATTCCTGCAGTCTTGTCCTAGAAATCTGATTAATATCTCCAAGGATGGAAACTCTAAAGACTTTCTGGGTAACCTGTTACAGTCTCTGGATTAGCACTCATAGCAAAGAAATTTTGGTGACAGAATTTCATCCTGGTTTTCTCAAATCAATGGATTTCCACATTCTGGAAAAATTTTGGATGGGTTACTGCCAACCTTGATAAGCATTGTATCTTTGTGTCTTATTATCAACATCTCAGACAAGTCCTCCTGGAGTTCTGGCTCCAGGGGCGGTGGGTGCTTTCAGACTGATAGCCTATGGTCACTCCTTGTTCAGATCCAGTTTCAGAATATTTACTTGGCTTCAGAGGCAGAATTCTGGAATTCACATCCTTCAGCCTTTCTGCCCATTGATGTAAACTTTTCCTTGATAGCATAGAAAAGAAAAGTCAATGGATCAAACCAGCTGTCTGAAACCTTTCCCACAATTTTTTTCTCTCTAGAATAACTGGGGGAAAAGGAGAAAGCCTTGATACCTTCTTGCTTTTTTTTTTTTTTTTTTAATCTTTCTTTATCAAGACTTGAAAAACATCCTGTTTTCAGGTTTCCAGATGGCCCCAGCTCTATGATCATTTATTGTGTGGACATGAGGAGGCTGGTTAGCAAAAAACAAAGGTCCACAAATTTTCAAAGGAATTCAAACCACTTGTTGAAAAACTAATTAAGTATCATACAGATTAGATGCATGCTACAGTGATTGCAAATGCTTTGTGTCTCAAGTGCTATCTTAGCACAGACATCAACTTCATAATTTCAATTTCCTTACACTCACCCTCTCTTCAGTTCCACCCAAGTGAATTATTTGGGCTTTTCAAGTGGTAGAAATTAGCATAAATTGAAATGTCAATATCAGGAAAGAGTACAAAAAAAAAAACAACTACCAAAAAAAAATCACTGTTGGGAAAACTATGTGTCTTTTTCCAGTTCCTTGAAGCATCCATATTTTTATCTAAGGAAGCATATCCACTTAAAAATGCTCTGACCTCAAGTAGTTTAGTGTCTCTCATAAAGCAGAAAGGAGTGTATCACAAATCACAAAAAAGCTTTATTACTCCATTGTTTTTTTGCAGAGCTCTACAGGATACTAACAGGTGGCTTTTGCACCTCTTCCATACACAGGTTTTAGGAGCATCATTGTCGTATCAAGTCTGACCAAAGGACGACCAAAATTCTGGTATCCAATACACATACTTTTCACAAATATAATCACAGGTAGGCAGGTATTATGTTTAATATATCTGTCAATTATCTAGATGAGATATCCTCAGTTTGTTTGCAGCTGACGCCAAGGTGGGTGGGAGTGCCGTTTTATTGGAGGGTAGGAAAGCTCTTCAGGGGGATACGGAAAGGCTGGATTGATGATGTGAGCCCAGCAGGTTCAAGAAGACCAAGGCATGGTCCTGCCCTTGTGTCCCAACAGTGCCCTGCAGTGTTCCAGGCTGGGGGCAGAGTGGCTGGAAGGCTGTCCAGCAGGAAAGGCCCTGAGGGTGCTGTGTGACAGAAGCCAAAATTGAGCCAGCCCATGTCCAGGGAAGCAAGGAGGCCAGTGGCCTTTTGGCATTCTGTGTCAGCACTAGTGTGGCCAGCAGGACCAGGGTGGTGATTGTCCCTCTGTTCTGGGCACTGGGGATGCCACACCGTGAATGTCATGTGCAGATGTGTGCCCCTGTGGAGATGCAGTTTGTGAGAAATGCGTGAAGTAAAGTGCCAACAAGACCATCTATTGAACTCAATAAAAGGGAATTTATTTAACAATAAATGTGGAGAAGAGAAATAGGGAAGTGAAAGAGGAGAGCAAGCAGGAAAGATGGGGAACATCAGGGGTGGGTTGGGCTGGGGTTCAGTGGGGAATTGTGGGAGTAGGGTGGGCAAGAGATCAGCCAGAGGGCAGTCGAGCAGGCTATGGTACAGAGGCGTGAAGTTGGTACAACCTCAATCTGCGATTTTCTGCGCTGAGGCCGCACTGTGTCTTGTGGAGCAGAGGACATCAGGTCACACAACTAATATTAACACCTTTCGCAAGTCCATGTGCCAGGTATCCTGTGAGGCAATGTCCTATTTACCATGTGAAAGAAAGATGGATGTGCCCACATTTACATGAAATGACGAGTACCAAAGACCATTCCCCAGCTAC
>VRYO01001463.1:2563630-2576440 GCA_009812075.1 Sialia sialis
TTTCTAAAAAGTGAAGCAGTTCAGAGAAACCTCAGTGTTTCTTCCCCAGAGGAGGACAGAAACCTTGTTTTTCTGGCTGACATTGCTCAGACATCAGCACTGAAGACTCCAGAGGCTGTGAGTTACCAACAGGCAGAGTCCATCCAGGATGCTGCTGGCACAGTGCTAGCAGGCAAACCCCAAGCAGAGCAGGCTTGTGAGCAGTTTCCTGAAGGGAAAGAAAAACCACACTAAAACCTTTCTCAGGATGTTGCAAATGACACAGGTGTGTTTTTCTCAGCATTTTCCCCACCACTTCTCCTTACGAGTTCAATATTTCCTGCTGTATTTCTTGGTTCCCAGAGACTCATTGCTGCCTGTCAGGCAGAGGGATGTTTCAAGCTATATATCCTGCCCTACTGCAGGAAAAATCCTCATGCTTGCTTTGGCCAACTTATATTTCCTGTGAGGAGTGTATTCCCAGGTATTCAGTTTAGTAACTATGTGATTTTCTGGATGATCTTATGTTTTACAAATAGCAAAAACTATCTTTTAACAGAGAATGAATAAGGAGAAAATTACCTTTGACTGACTGAGAATTGCAGCCTCTAGCTAACAGTTAAAATTTAGAGATGCTGCTTTGAAGGAATGACTTGGAACAGGGCCTATCTTCCCTCTGCAAAGCAAAGACCCATTGCAGCCTAGGAGCAACACTCAATAATGTGCTAATTAATCAACTTTCCTTAGAAAGATATCAGAAAGAATAGTTCCCAGACAATTCAGCTGGACAAATGTTTCTGAGCCACAAGAATCAGATGTGATTGAGTGGATTAAAGGAGCAAAAGGGCACAGGCACACATGGTTCTGCAGATTTACTCTTTTCCTTTCAAAATACTGCCCTAAAATACCGCTCTGGGGCAGATTTGTTGGATGGGGAGTGATTTAGGGTAGCACTTTCCCACAGCACATCCCCATTTCACTCCAAAGTAGCTCCAGTTCTGAGCAGCAATAAAAAGTAAATTACATTTAGTAAATCCCTTGATCCCACCTTTAAGGGCTGCCAGTAACAGCATTTTCATAAAAGGAAATGTCTCTCTCAGGCTCCAAATCTTTCCATTTCTACTGGAATTTAAAGTGGGGAATAATTTCTTCAGAAAAGATTTTTGTCAAGGCCTGACATCCATGTTAGGCATGGTTAATGTTTAATAAAATGTTGAACACACCATGCTGTATTTCAAATTCTTCAAAGACTAGATACTAGATGAAGATCATGTGAATGATATTTCAGCTTCATGGAACAGTTTGGGTCAGAGGGAACTTGAAGATCAACTCGTTCCATGGACACCTTCCACCACATCAACTTGCTCAGGGCCTAATTACCAACCTGGCTTAATTAGCAACTGTTCATTGCCATTGCTACACAGACTCTGAGCTTCCAAATCCCTTTGTGTTTGGGGAGATTATTAGATGGATTCCCATCCATTTAGATGGATTCCCATGATGATGGGGCAGATAAAGTTCCTCTTGGAAGCAGGAGGGGTTGGGAGGCTGGACGCACAACACAAACGCTGCATATTGACTTCAGGACACATTGGCCATTTACTGAGAGTCTTGAAAGTTAATCTTGAAAGTTAATGCTTATAATCTCCAGAACCTGGAGATGACTAATGAGATGAGCCACTGTAGAGGCCAAGATGAGAGGTCCTGGTGTCCTACCCCAGGGTATGACAAGTACAGGGGAGTCACAGAGGGGTATAAGGACAAATTATTAGAGAAAATAGCTCTTCTCTGATACACCCTACCATCATGATTTGGTGACTTCACTGATTTTAGGAACTTTCCTACTTGAGGATAGGACTCAAGGCATTTTTGACATGCCCAATATGTTTAATAACAGAAAATCCAAGAGATCCATGGGCTTGCTGGATGAGTGTTTCTAGCACAGCAATCCTATGGGAATAAGGTGGATAGAAATGGAAGTAACGGACACAGAAAAGCTGTTTTATTCCTCCCTGTTCTATGCTCTGGGCAAAAGCATCATCAATTCCTCATTTCATCAGTTCTAAATTTCATCGGTTTATCATCTCATGGCAACCAGATTTAGTTTATGCATAGTCAGAAAATAAGCCTAAGTCAGACCATGGGTTTGTTCCCTGAGCAGATGCAATCAAGTGGATCCTCATCTCTTGCCAATGGGAAGGGCACTTTCAGTGACCACTCCACTGCAGCTCTCTTCACCAGGGGGAGAGAGGAATTTGTGATTGCATTATCACAGTGACACATCCACCTCTGCATGAAGCAGCTTCCAGGAGTTGTACTCAATCTCCAGCCCATTTGGGCTGATAATATCCCACTTGCCTGCTGAAAAAAATATATCTGTTGAGACCAACTCCTACTGTGCTTTCTGTTCATTCCTGGTATCACAAATGCTCTTTCTGGTTTTGACTCCCACCATCATCTTTAAAGTCCTTAGAAAAATGAAATGGGCCTCCTCAGTGAGCTCATTTCTCTTCTGCAGAGCTGCAACGGTTGTGGTTAACAAAGATGTGAGAGGTCTGAGACTTTGCCAGAGTGATGGATGGTTATTTGACTCAGTAATTCCCTGGAAGTAGTTGTGTGATGCAATTCAAGCCGAGCAAGGGCAGTACATTTACCAACAGGGATGTCAGGAGACATAGGCTCCAAATTTATCTGGGGAAAATTCTGTTCTCAGAGATAAATAAATTCAGGTTTTCAAAAAAAAGGAGGAGGAAGAACAAAAGTCCTTTGTCCTCCATGGGTTGCCACAACACTGTAATGATCAAGAAAGGTATTACTAACAACACATGCAAAAGCAGAAAACTGCATCCAGTTATTTAATCTCACCTATTTTTAAATAAATTCACTTAGTAGAATATGATCCCCAAAACAAAGAGAAGTGTTAAATTTTTGGACACTTAAATAAGAATATACATATAGAGTCTTTCAGAGAAGGAAGAATACGATGCAGCTGTGGGTATTTTTGTTTGTGTACAGGTGAAAAGACTTCAAAATCTTTTTTAGGTCTCTTCCAAAATAGTGCAGGCTGTAAAGCAGAGCCCATGTTTACACAGTGTGGCACTGATTTAGCTGTGACTCCAGGAGAAGAGTTCTGCTGGGGCTGAAGGGTTGTAGGTGCCTCAGATTTACAGAAGGAAAAGCCTTTGGATCATTCATCTCTGAAGATGAAGTGCCTTCTATTCACTGAACACACGAGAATAGCAAAAGTATCATTATGTAACTGTGGTCCTAACCTAATTAATATTTGACTAAGAAAGAAAAAGAGAAAGAATAAAGCTTTTAGAAGTTCAAGAGTATTAGATAAAACCTTAGACTTAACAGTCTACCTCTTTTCATTTCCCTGCTTTAATCTTCAGGTATAAAGAGACTAGTTTGAAATAATTTAGGATGTTTTTATGAGAAGATCACAGAACGGTTGAGTTTAGAACAGAAAACACCTACTCCAACCCTCTTATCAAAACAGGGTCAGCCAGAGTAGTCTGCTTGGCTGAGTTTTGAACATCTTCAAGGAGGGAGACACAACATCACTGGGCAAACTTCTCTACTGTTTATTCTACCTTAAAAAGAAAATAAAAAAGGAAAAGAAAAAAAAATTTAATGTTTAAATGAAATTATAAAATCATAGAAGGAGTTGGGTTGGAAGGGACCTTAAAGATCATCCAGTCTCACCCCGCTGTCATGTGCAGGGACACTTTCCACTAAACCAGGTTGCTCCAAGCCCCATCCAACCTGGCCTTGGACACTGCCAGGGATGGGGCAACCACAGCTTCTCTGGGCAATCTGTGCCAAGTGCCACCATCTCCACAGAGAAAGATTCCTCTCTAACATTTAATATAAACCTTCCCTCAATCTTAAGGCACTTCCCCCTTGTCCTATCACTGGATACCCTTGTGAACATCTCAGCTGCGAAGGGCCCTACCAGGATCATCAAGTTCAATGTCTAGCCCAAGCTTGCAGAGGCTGGTCAGCATGGAAAAGGTGGAAAAGAGGAGACTGAAGGAGAAATAGGGCAGGCACCCTGCAGAGTGTCCAGGAAGAGTGAAATAGCTGACAGGATTCAGGCAAGGACTGGATGTTGAAAGTGCTGGTGAAGCACTGCTGATGTTCAGTATGACAAGATAAAATTTTTAAAAATGTGTAAAGTAATAGGGTTTATACATTAAGTAATTCCTCCAGGAGGAATGGCAGCAGACACAAGCTCACTAACAGCTTCACAGCACAAAAATTTCTTTCCCTTGGATGTCTGCTTTTCTCACAGAGCCTCTTGACCTGCCTGTTCTGCCTTCAGCCCTGAGAGAAAACCACTCAATAAATGTCCAACATCTTCCACTAGAAACATACAGAGGTAAATTCTCAAAATGGTGTGGTGGAACCTTAAACTATCTAAATACAAGTACCATTTCCAGGATTCTCAGATTAAATTATTTCATAGCTTTCAGGTGGATGAATGCTTCACTTCCACCCTTTTTAAATTCCTGGTTTGTTTTAGTTTTTATTTAAATAAATATCCATTTTTGTATAAAAGTCCAATATTCTTTTAGATTGCCAGATTATCTCCAGGTAGTTCACAAGACCATTCTACAGTTGTTTACTCACTAGCAACTCAACACCCAAACTGAGGTTTGGGGTTCCTGTCAAACTTCCCTCTCTTCCAGTTGAGAAAAAAAGTCTCTGCCATTTAGATATGGCGATTCCTTTTTCTTTTGAACATCTCTATGACTTTTCTATTCACACCAGAAGTTCAATGCCTCCAAAATAATTTTAAATAATCTGAAGTATAATAAATGAAACAAGGTGGGTGAGGTACAAGGTCTGTTGGTGAGAATCTAAGTAGAAGTCCTTGTGCCAGAGGGCTTTCTCACAGAATCTGTTGCTGATGAAGATTTCTGGCTCTGGTGACTGCAGATGCCATGGATTTGGGAAATCTGTATGACAGAGTTTTCAAGACAACAGGTTCTTCAAGGAAAATAGGTTCTCCAGGCATTGCTACCTGAGTTCTAACATGAAAAATATTTTGTAATATTCCTCTGTGCAATAACTTTGGAGTTATTTCTTCTGAGAAATTAAGAAATACCTGAATTTGTGTCCACTTTCTTGAAGACAAATTAAGGGAAATATGGGCAAGTTTCTGGTCATTTTTTTTCTGACCATCTTCCTAATTGTGGGGCCATCATGTGGTCTTTAATAACCACAAACAGTTTTGCAAAAAGTGACCTGGTAGAAAAGGATCTGGCCTCATTCCTATGGTTTTAATTAACAGACAGAGCTGAGAGACCCTGAGATTGTTTATTTCTGTTCCCTAGATGAGTGAAAATATTGACTGGCACAACAACGTTTGTCTTCTTTTGGATCCCTGGTTCTAAAAGATAGCAAAACACATCAAAACACAGTGTGAGGGTGCAAGATATTCATTACTGCAATTACACATGGCAGACACATTAATTAGTCATCCCAGCATAGATGGAGGAGAGGTGAGATTATAAATTTAAACAGCTTGCGTCACAACAGTAACAAAGTCAGAATATAAGCCAAAAAGACTTGTGGGAAAGAGATAATATTTTAACTATCTCTATTTTGGAAATGTTCATCAATTGTGAAATGCCATAGGAGTTAAGAAAACATTTTATCTACTAAAACTGATTGAGTGTTGTTTCTCTGCAGAGAGGAAATTCTTGCCTGTTTCTATTTTTTGTTTCTTCAGAAAAATTTTGTCTCCAGAGAATATACCAGGATTCAAGCCCTCTTGAACCATTGCTACTAGCCATCAGCTTGAATATTTTGTTTTGTTTGTTAAGGAATAATCTTGCAATTTTGTCCTAGTAGTTAAATTAACTTTGCTTTCTGCATAGTTCCCCAAGCCCAGAAGAAAACAAAATATCAGTACTCATTTATTAGAGAAAAAATATCAGAACTGGAAGCTGGATTTTGCTGTGATTTTAGCAAGACATTTTCTTGCTTCTGCAAAAATAAAAGGAAGACAACTAATTTACCTACACCCTGCATTTTGGGTTCCAGAAACCTCAGTTATGAACAGTTCAAGAACGTTTGGCTTCATCATGGATCAAGGATGAACAACCTAAAGTGCCACAATTTGATTCTTTTTTCCTATAAGAATCCATCACCCCTTCACAGCTCAGAAGTTTTGAGGTTTTTAAAAAAACTGTGATTTTGAAAGATTAGATTTCATTTTCTGGGTACATATCAAAATCATAGCTTTTGAGAACTTAGCAGTAATAGGACCTGAAGAAATGTTATCCTTCTCTGCCTTCCAAGCCCCTGCTTTTCTTATAGAATCATAAAATCATTAAGGTTCAAACTGCCCTCAGAGACCATTGGATCCAACAGTTAACCCAGCACTGCCAGGTCCAACACTAAACCACGTCCCCAAGTGACACATCCTGTGGTGATCCCACCACCTCCCTGGGCAGTCTGCTCAAGTGACTCACACCTTTTAGTGAAAGAACATTTCCCAATATCCAATCTAAACCTCCTCTGGTACATCTTGAAGCCATTTCTTCTCATTCTGCCCCCTGGGAGAAGAATCTGCCCCACACCTCGCTACACCCTCCTGTCAGGGAGTTGTAGAGAGCAAGATTTCCCTGAGCCTGCTTTTCTCCAGGCTGAGCCCCCCAGCTCTCTCAGCCACTCCTCATCAGATTCTCCAGTCCCCTCCCCAGCTCTGCTGCCCTTTTCTGGACACACAAAGGTGTCCCCTCTCCTTCACCACACCAAACAAGAGTGTCCCCACACACCACCTGTGACATCCCCACAGCTCTGCTGCCTCTTTTGCTGTGGAAGAAAAGGCCATCTGTTACAACAGAGAGAAGGCTCAGATCTCTGGCAGTTTCTCAGGATAAATCCAAACCCTTCACTGCTGTGGTGGTGCAGCAATTCCATCTCTTCACAGCTTTCCATCCCAAATCTCCCTCCTGCTGCACAATGCAAGATCTTCTTGCTCCTCTTCTCCCATAGTAGGAGCAGATCAGCTCCTGACCCTGATCAGTTCTGCCTCTTGCTAAGAAGTCTTGAGCCATTTTTAATGCCAAAATGGCATAGAAAGGACTTTGATACTCTATCAAAGCTAATAAACCTCTGCCCAGAGGAATGCAGGACTACAGAGAGGATGTGATTGTAAGTCCTGCCACATTTTCCAACACTGGAAAGGAAGGGTTTTGGGGACCAAGGCACCTGGGAGGCCTCAGTAATCCCCTAAGTGCAGCCAGGGTGAATTCCTCGAGCTGGAGGCAGGTCTGCAGCCTTCAGCAGCAGAATGGGGTTTCCCAAAGGGAGGATGGATCTGTGCAGCCTCAACACATGGAGACCTCATTTCCAACAGCCACTCACCTCCATTTGTCTCCTGGATCTCTGGGGCTCAGCTTGCCTCGAGCTTTAAACCTGAGATTTATGTAACCTAAAAAAGGCAGAAAAATAGTCAAGAATCTTCCATTTCAATTTGCATTTTTTTGCTGTTGGGGGAGCTGGTGGGTACAGGGGAATTGGCTGGTGGTGATGTTATTTTGGTCAAGATAAAAAACATTCCAAATATGAATGCAGAAAATAATTAATTATGAAGTAACCACTCCTATTTCTTCCTTCTTGCAGATGCTTGAAGACTATTTCTCTCTAAATGGAAGAACAGCTGCAGAGAGATAATTTTTGCAGGAAATGCAGTTTTCTGAATTTCCCCTCTGTCCACCCTGAAACATTTCACCTCTTCATATAATGGCTTTTTGGAGCAGCAGGGCTGGTTTGTCCTTGCCACAGAGTGAACTGGCTTTTAACATGGATTTATTCTAACTTCATTTTGCAGGAGGCTCAGTTCTCTTTTCCAGATCAAGTCTCTGTGTCACATAAAACCCAGACATTCTGGGGCATCGAGAACAGGAGACCATCCAGGAAAACTGTCAGTGACCTCTGGCAGCTTGGATTTAGCTGGCTGTCCTAGGAAAAAGAACTCACATCTCCTAGATCAAAAAAACATAATAGTACAAGAACCAAGAAGTTACAATGGAGACACTCTGGTGTGTGAAATTCCCATGTCTCCAAAGGATTTTATGTTAGGTAGCCTCAATACCATGTGGGAAGACAGAAAGGGATGAGACAGGAATGTAATAAAGGATTTGACATGGAAGCTCCCAAGATAAAAATCTTACCCCAAAATTCATTGTATAGATTGAACCTCTCAATGTGTGCAGGGTCACCATATGAGCTGAACAAATGGGGGTGTGAGGGTGGGTTTGATTTTGTTTCCTGGATTTTAATTTTTTGTAAGTACTTTGTGCTGCACACAGAAATCATGCAGAGATTCTGACTGTGCCAAAGGCTGGACTTAAAAGAATTTAACAGAAATTTCAAACAGTTCAGATTGGTTTGGGCTCATTTGGCTACAGCTGGAGAATGCACACAAGTAGTTCTCTATAATTTTGTGTTAGGTTTAAAAAAAAGAAAATATTGGACACTTTGCTGTATTAACATATGTTATTCCATAAAAGTAAGCAGACTTCTGCAATTCTTTCTTAGAGATTTCCACAAGGGTGATATCCCAAAGGCTGACTACAGAGACAGTATCTAACAATTTCAGTGGGAATTTCATATGAATAACATGTCTCATGAAGAGCTTAATTTCAAGTTGCTTTCAGTGGTAAGGCTGGTGTAGACAGGCAGTCCTAAAGTAATATTGAAACCCTCTACAAATCATCAAACTCTCATGAGACAGCCTTGGCCTCAAAGAGCCAAAATTTAACTGTCTTTTTTGGCTAGTTTTATTCATAATCATAGCTAATCATAATTTTTTCCCCTTTTTAAAATTCAGAGCCATAAGAAATCCTCTTGGTCTCCCTTATATTTCCTCTCACTGGTGTAGATAAAGGCTACTTTACAAAACACTCTGTGCCTGTTTATTTACATATAGCTTAACATGGTGAGTCACTAATCTTATTTGTGGCCTCTGAGCAGTATTGAAATATAGATTGTTACTAATAACCATAGCACTTCCATGCTACTGGTGCTGGAATGGCAATCCTTCCCTCCCTGCTTGCCCATGGAGCAGAAGGAAATGATTGCTGAATTTCCAATGAGCATGTCAGGAAAACAGCAGCAACCACAGCAGAAACTCCCCGCTTTACTGAACGTGTTCCTTCTTTGAGTGAATTCTTATGATGGAGTTTCCTAAACTAAAAATACAAAACCAAAAACAAAGTTGTCCAACTCTGTTAGCCACAAAAATGGCATTCTTCACATGTGCCATCTTTACAGTACATTGGAAACATTTTTTACACAACAATTTTCCACCTGTAAACAACATTTCTTGGAAACAGAGACATTGTGTTAAAATGTTTTGATTTTAGTGAAATATCTGATGGGAAATTTGGATTGTTTTGACTTCTTCATTTCACTCTGATGTTGAAGTGTTTTGTTTCACTAAAGCAGAGAGGGTTTGTTTTGACTTTCTTACTCTGTTTTATTTCACCTTAATTTTACATTACCATCCTTCCAATACTGTGTTTCTGTATTTGCTTGTTATAGTAACAGTTCCTTTGGCCATCTGAAAATATGCTGAGATGAAAGAAAATGAGTATATTTCATCTTTTCTCTGAGTGGTATTGATTACTTCACAACATAATGTTTGTGCAATCACTGATGTTTTGGATGGTTTTTTCTTTTCTCATTTCACTAAAGTTCCATTTTGCTGCAAAAGCAATTTTCAGAATGGCACCTTTTTTCACAGACAGGGGCATTTATTTACCATCAAAACTAATGTGCTAACTAACAGTGTCAAATCACATTCAGCTGCCACGACAATTAATTTTCCACTGCCTGGCCATGGCTGCCCTTTTTCCTCACAGTTTATTGACCCTCATTGTACAACCTTCTTGCACTGGAATAAGTTATTTGGCCTCCTTGCTGGGGAAATAAGGAAATAAGGCTATTTCAGGTACAATGGTCGGCTGGGAGGTGTCCTTGGCCATGGAAGGTTGCTGGAACTAGGTGATTGTTTAGGTTCCTTCCGACCCAAACTGCGCTGTGATTCTGTAATCCTCTACAGAGCCCACAAAAAGGCAGGTTTTGACTCCTGATTCAAGGCAATGGAAAACCATGGCAGAAATCAGGTTAAGTTGCACATTAATCCTTGCAAGGGTGTGCAGAAAACCTAGGAATATCTCCAGAGAGCTGGGAGCCTTGGCTCCAAACGGCATCCTTGGGATGTTAATGGACGGTGGCAGAGCATCTCCACCGGCCTTACCCCCAGAGTGTCATCTCACGTCAGCTTTTGATGCAAACAAATCCCAGGAATTACAGCTAGGGAAGACCTGTGCAGTCAGTGAGGTGGGAGTAGAATCTTTGCTGAAGATTTGTCTCCACCTGGAAGTTTAATAATGAAATTACTAAGCTCAAAGCCAGGTTTGTGTAAAACACTGTTCCATTCTACATCCACACACAACCCCGGGAACTCCTTGTTAATTCTGTCCCAATGCAATAAACCCTTTCCCTATTATTTGTACTCCAACTAATGTTTCTTAATTCTCTGGGATGTGACTTCAGGATGCTCTGGTACCATTTGATCTCTCCTGTACTTTTAGATTCATAACCAGCTTCCCCCACTTAGCTCTTAATATTCTCCATACCCACCATGCATGAAAACGCTGATGTTTTATTCAGGGGCAGTTGTCTCTGGCCATACTTCTGCCAAATTAAATACCAGCAGCATAACAATGCTGTTGCATAGCTTCAGCTTTAATTCTCTGACAATATTTTTATTGCTAAAGATTTTGTCTCACATATTCGTACTTCTCTATGCTTTCCTTGTTCTCACTTCTATTTCTACCTCTGTGCTGTTGTTATCTATTATTACCAGGTTGCCACAGTAACTGCATTCCTCAACACTCTTTATTTGTGCAACACCAATTGTTATATGGACTGTGTTTGTTCCCATCGTTGCCAAGATCTTGATCTTTTTGTTGTTGTTGTTGTTGAAATTTCATCCTGTTCCATGGTTTGGAATCTTTTGGCTGCACATCATGGGGCAAGAAAGAACAGAGGTACCTCCTCCTCCAAGGCCCCACATTCACAGTTCTCACTGAAAATATTGCTGTTCTCTGAGGCAGTTGGCTCTCACACATCTTTCTCTGCAGGTCATCAAGTTTTCCACCTCTCTGACCATCCCAGGAGCAGAGATTCTCCCTGTTCAGCCTGGTGTTCTCTGCAGGACTGCTCTGAGTGTGAGCTACAGCAAACTGCCCACCCCAGCAAACTTGTCCCAGATGCAGAAACATCCCCATGGGCAGCACCAGAAAACCCCAAATCCCATTCCACACCAGTGCACCCCTCTTGAAACTGTGATAAGAACTCCTGCATGCTCAGCGAGGGGATTTCTTTTCCTCTCAATCTCTATGTTTTGCTGCCCTCTCCTGCTCAGCCAGGAAACCTCTCAAACCTCCCAAACCAGGGACTGCAGAGCCCATCTGGAAATTTTAGGTTCCTTTATGTACGACAAGTCTTGCCAGAGCGGAGCATCCCTGATGAGAGCAAAGTGGCAGAGGCAGCAGGGAGGGGTATCAGTGGATACCCTTACTATCTGTTCTGGGGGAAAAAAAAAAAACCACCAAAAAACAGCTGTGAAGTAATTGCTCTATAAAAGGAGCAGTACTTATAAATTCTTCTATAGCTCAACAAAAGCACTAAAGGGGGCATTATCCCCTTTTTCCTTAACTTCGGGAGCTCAGGATGTGGTGATGGAGGAGGTCAGAGAAGTCACTGCAGCCCCTGCTGTAGTGGAGCCTCTGAGCTCTCAGTTTGGAGATCCCAAATGGCCTCTCCATGTTCTTCACTCCCACAGCAGCAGCAGCAAAGGTCAGTGACTGTGACCACCTAAAAGAGCAAAGGGCAGTGCTGCCTCCCCTTCACACAAACCCTGTCCCTGGGAAGCACCTCACTGCCAATGTTCCAGTCTCAGCAATGTTACTGCCTACAAAAATTCTCCATTTCAGGCATCACTGGAGTGATTTCATGGTGCTTTTACTGATTCGCTGATTAATGACCTTGTTGTGCACCAGAACAAAAACCTTCTTGAGGCTGAAACAGAAGCCCAGCACTAAGGGCATGAACTGCCAAACAAGCACCAGGAATGGAGCTGCTTTCTCTCACTAAAAACTATCAGAAGTAAGAGCAGATTTGGGCTGATTTTAGTGGGTTTGCTCACTTTATTCCTGAAAAAAAAGGCAAATGGTTTCTTCTAACTCACTCCTTGTGGTGGGGTGCCAGGTCATCCCATGGTTATGCAGCCAGCCAAGCCATAAATCACTGAATCATGGAATATTTGGGGTAAGAAGAGACTTTTAAAGGTCACCAAGTCCAACCCTCCCACCATGATCAGGGACACCTTCAACCAGATCAAGTTGCTGAGGGCCCTGTTCAACCTAAACTTGAAAATTTCCAGGAATGGGGCAGACACCACTTCTCTTCCTTCACTGGCACTTGTACATGTTAATGAACCCTTGGACTGCTTTAGACATCAAACTGTTTTCCCCACCTGAAAACAGATTGGCAAAAATGTATGCATTGCAATATGGTTTGCACTCACATCTTCCTTGTGTTCTTCACAACTTATTTTCTCTATGAAGCCAAGGTAAAAATATTGAGAAAGCTAGTAGGGACAGCAAAATATAGAATTTAATTATAGGGAAAATTTATTTACCAGAAGGCTGGAGAAGGACTTTTTACTCCCCCTTCCCATAATAACATGACAAGAAGGAATGGCCTTAAGCTCAAGGAGAGGCATTTAGATTAGATTTT